>OMKI01057145.1:34961-46895 GCA_900302315.1 Phycis blennoides | reverse complement strand
GGTTGGTCATTACGTGATGATGTGTGATAGCTTGACAGGCCCCATTTCCGTTCACTTGGAAAAGGGAAGTAAATGAATGTGAGTCTAAAGTGGACTGGAGTGATGGCGTCTCTCTGGCACTTGATGGCCAGAGATGTCTTATACTAGCAATGGTTAACCGAGCAATTGGAATGCTTGAAACTTGTTCTGGTGACTTTCTTACTGTATTAACAGCAGTGAAGTGTCTCACCTTCTTCTGACAAAAGTTCTTATTGTAAGTCGCTTTGGATAAAAGCGTCTGCTAAATGTAAACGGAAATGGCGTGTGTTTGTCACATGCGCCGTGATAAAGTGAGATTGACAATATGTCTCTGGTGACGTATTGTTCCTGTTTTAAGGGACAATAGGAAGGGAAACAAAGGCCCTAAAGCACTCACTCATTTTGCTTGTGCCCTACTTTCTCCAAGTGATATGCTCTCATTTTACTAAAGTCTTCACTTGTCTTTTCAGGCGCATCAAACATGGTCACGGGTGAAACTAAGAGTTTTTTCAGCATCGCAAAATCTGTGAGTTAGCTACAGCAACACAGCCCCAACAAATACAGCAACCACAGCCGACTGAACACCTTGTGAAGGCCACAACCATCACCTGAGATACCTTCTGATGATGATGTGTGTGTGTGTGTGTGTGTGCGTGAGTGCGTGCGTGCGTGTGTGTGTGTTTGCGTGCGTGTGTGTGTGTGTGTGTGTGTATCCGGTCTGTGCCAGTGGTGGCAAGTGGAGAAGGTGAACCCGGTCAGACTCTACGAAGAGAACAAAGTCATGGCTGGCTTCTCCCTCCTCAACCTCCTCTTCAAACAGGGAGGGTGTGAGCGTGTGAAGAGTGTGATGGACAGACTGCTGTCTCTGTACGTCCGAGGGAGGATCAAGCCAGTCGTCGACTCACTCTGGGCCCTGGAGGAGGTAGGCCCCCCCCACGCCCACACACACACACACACACACACACACACACACACACACACGCCCCATCCTGATCATATTTAGCGGGCAGTCACATCAATGGGATTTGAACTCTGAACTCTCTGCTGTTGATAATAACCGGTGGGGGGGTTGGAGGAGAGGTTGGTTGCGCTATGAGACATCAGCTGCTCTGCTGCTGACATTTACCCACAGACGGTGAGTGGGCTTCATCTCCCTTTGAAAATTAATTCACTGCAGGCCGCCCAGAACGCACAACGTCTGGCTGAACATCCTGGAGCTCCAGGGTGCAGACCACCACACCTTCTCCGTGTGCTCTGTGTGCAGAGGACAGTACGATGTGTCGAGGAACAGTTGTTACATTTCTTTTGGAGTTGTTGCTTCTATTTTTTTCCCTGTGGATGTGCCCCCCTCTGTTCTGGCTGGGTAACTTGGCAGCAGCTTCGGGGCCTTGGCTGGAACCAGGGCCCGCAACGAGGCTCATTAGAACACAGGGCCGGCGCTCCGGAGGTCCTGGTCTGCTGGGCTACCTTCACTCGTGTGTTCGGGTCACATGGCTTTTGGTCGCTTGCTTCAGTTGAAACCGCTGGGAAACCCATGTTGAAGAGCTGCAGGTTCATGCTGATTTATTCCAAATTGTGAGCTCAGAGAGAGAAGGTTAAGAGAGTAAGAGTCTTTTTACTGTGAGCCAGAGCGAAAAATCCAACCTCATGCTGAAGAAATGTATAGTACGCATCAATTCTAGTGCGAAAGGACCTCTCTTATGAAAACAAGACTGCAAAATATTGCATGCTTGAATTAGCGCACTGAACTGGGCCTGACCTATTTATGCTCTTGCCTTTGTTCGCACCATTTCATTAAAACAAATGAATGCTTACACAACAATAGCTTCCAAACAAGACACTTCAATCACTCGTTTATCGGTGATAAGAATGCAGTAGACGGAATACTCGTAATATTTTGTGGAAAGTGAACCTTATACCTCAGTATTTGTTTGGAACTGGGCATTCTGTGTGTGAACACTGAAGTAAGACACAGAAATAGTTTTAGATTATTTATTTCTCTAAATGTGAACATGAATCCAAGAACTCATCCACAATCTGGTCTGCATCTACTCATGAAGTAGGGTTCATGAAGTTCACATTTTGCCAAGGAGACCTGGCAAGCATTGCTTCTGCAAGCCTTCCACTACTTTCTGATTAGCTAGGCTGGCTGAGCCAAACACTTAACTTAATGTTATCCTTCAAAGTGCCACATTTAGTAGGGAAATTGACAAAATAATACATGCTTTCTTGCCCTCTTTTGAGCTGGCCACATTTTGTCCAAATCAGAAAGTGAATTTTGTTGCTGCTGCCCAAAATTTGTTTTTCCCACATACATGTAGATGCCCCCAAATAATTTGAATTGAATATATTTATTAACAATGTGATTGATGTTAGTTCTGCAGGTGCCTTTGACTAAACATTGTATTGAATATGTATTAAGCTTGTCAAAATGTTACCTTTTAGATTTACTTTGGTGTCACAGACAGTTCAGGTGAAAACTGAAAAGTTAGTTATTAGGAAGTTATTTTCAATGACTGAATGGCAACAATTACAGTACATTGCAGCTGGTATTGCATTTAAAAGGTACGTTCAAATAAAAAATGTAACATTTGTTATGTTTTACGTTCAGGTGAAAGAGGCCATGCAAAGAATCCATGACAGAGGAAATGTAGGAAAACTCATTCTGGACATTGAGAAGTCTCCTACACCTTTGGTAACATTAATTTGCAACATAATACTTGTTTTGTAGTCTTTATTTTTATTAATTAGGGACAGTAAAGTCAACACGTCCTGCTTTTAAAACATAATGTCAAAGATGAATTAAAACAAATCATTTGACATTGACATTTAATGCTGTATACCAACAACACTGTTCATTCCAATTCAGATTTATTGTGCTGTGTAACATTGTTCATGCCACATTTTAACGTGTTGAATTGATTTATTTGTACTTCACTACTAGATGGCAAGTGACAGCACAGAGACTAGCGAGGCTGGCGAGGAAGAGGAAGATCCTGAAGGAGACAATGACAATAAGGAGTGCATGCCCTTCATTCAGTAGGCGAGCAGTAGCCTGGAGATTCTGCAAATGTGGTTTGTTAGGATGTGTGCGTGCATGTACTGTACATGTGTCTGCTGTAGGCTTTCAGCTCATTAGATCCCTGGAGTCAAGGTAAACGTTAGGGTAGTAACGATTGTTAATTCAACAGCCGGTGCCCCCCTCCTAAGTGATGTGTGGAGCTAGTCAGATAATTGGATTTTGTTTGCATCCATCCATGTAGTTGCTTGGAAACATAACCACCCCTGCCAGGTGGAGATACAGTTTTGAATTGGGATACAAAAAAATGAGGGTGCAGGAAACAAATTCAATGTGACTGGCTTGGCTTCTTGTTGTAACAGAATTATGATGTTTGCTTGCCCATGGAGGTGAATCATAGCTCGACTGCTCCAGTAAATGAATATATATTTTTTTAAAGTTCCAAGCTGTGTTGTAGTATTTAAAGTGGAACGCTGGTGCTTTTTCCATATACAGTGTGTCGCGTTGAACCATAACATGGTGGTATTTGGAAATGTGCTTATTAATAACATGCCAGATTTGAATATAGACACGTATTTTGCTGCCAAAACATTTTTAACAAGAATTTTATAGATTTTCTGGACCAAGACCTGTGAACCACTAATGGCTTTGTAAGGCTAGCGAGTAATTGAATCACATTTGAACATGATTTGGCCTACAATTGATCATAATGAGATGAATAATGACATATGTAATTAACTTTTAATTATGTGATGAAAGTTCCCAGAAAATGAAACATTTGCTCTCCTAGGTCCAATTTTGGGGTTACTTATTATTTAATTACTTCAATACCACGATATAACGCCCCCCCCAAAAAATGTGTCGTATATTTGCACTTCTGCTTTGATATACAGCTGTATTATGTAGTGAAACACATGCCTGGGCTGATGTTAAACTGACATTACTGACATTACTGTATTAATGTTACTCTCTTATCACCTGTAACTCATAGCACAGTGATCGACAGTTTTTGACTTTGAGGAATTTCAAACTACACAAAGCAGCGAGTGGGGTCTTCAGACCATACCCCTACAATACAGAGTCTCTCCAAGACTGAGTTTACTAGCTTTGAGGTGTAGATTAACTTCACTTTTTTACATGTTCTGATATGTGGTATGTGTGTCGTGGTTAATGCTGTAACCATAACAACCATAACATATTATGTTATGGTTATTCCACGTTTCTAGACCTTGTGGTCCATCTCTTTGAGGACCGTCTAGTGTCTACATTTAGGTTCTCCACTCGGTATTACTAATGGGTTGAGCAGGTCTTATAGAATATAATGCATGGATCCCAAGTTGAAATGGTGTGTTTGTGTGTGTGTGCAATGTTCTGTTTCCCTGCCTGTGCCTCATAGTGCAGGGCCGTGAGGTGGCTCATGCTTTCTGTTGGAATGAATAGTCGTTTAACTGAATGGAGTCTGATGTTCAGTGAAGGTATTGCCGTGGCATTATCACTGCGTAACCCTTGTAGTCATGAAGACCGGTTATATTAGTGTTACTACGGTGTCCAGTAAACCTACTTTTAATGGACACCAGCATTTGTTTACCTGTCAGTGCCTCGTACTTTAAGTGCCATAACACTACACAGAACATTTCTTCAAATGGCAATTCATTGAAATGAAGAAAGTTAAATGTAAAGTAAAACATTGCTGTAATATGATTTACATGTTACTTGTTTTGAAAAATAAAATATATTTTGAAAAATGAATATTGTCACGAAATAATTAGATGTAAGGATATTTACATTGTTCAGTGGAAATGCAAAACAATATGGACTATCTTATTGTATTGTATTATAATACTGATTTGATTCAATTTAAGATTTATATCAAATAGGATTGTCAATGGCCCTCGAATCCACACCAGACACACCTCTTCAGCCCTGGGCTGATCTGTTGTCCACGCTGTAGAACGGTCTGAGCTTCAGGTAGGTAACAGTTTGAGATGTGGACATCTGCTCTGCCAGGGCCGGCCAACACCCCTAGCTGTTCTAACATCACTGTAAACCACAGCCTCGTTGCTTCCCGCTTTCATAAAACGGGTACTAAAACGGTTGCTATAGACCGAGTAAGATTCAGAAAATAGACACACGGCAACATAAATTGCGATCATTTATTGAAAACAAATTCTCATACGTCAACCAAGCAACATAGTTCCTCAAGGCAGCGAAATGGTTGCCAAGCAACACAGGTCAGCATACTTTGAGACTGGTGGCACGTTGGTACTCAAAGTGATGATGAGAATGATGTCACAGGCGTGATATCATCCATCTCCATCACTATCATCTCCATCACTTAAAGTGTGACGTACTTTCAAAGGGGCAGAGCTCCACGAACGAATAGCTATATACCCATTTATATACCCATTTTAGCCATGTACCCATTTATAGCAAAAGGTGTCTCATAACACTAATTATGGGTCTTCTCCTTCTATGTGCAGGGTACGAGAAGTAGACGTATCTTCACTAGTTTAGTCTATTTAGTCCTATGCCCTGGTACGTACAAAGAGCAGATTCATAATTAGTGTCTACCACGAATGGAGAAGACTAATCATTTGTTTAAAGCGGTACACCTGTGTTCATCCCACAACGATGCCTCTGTGAAAAGGGTCTCCTGCTTCGAATGTAATTAACACACTGTTTGTTATTGTGGCAGTCCATATCGCATGCTACATTTCCAGCACTGCCATCACTGTTACTGTATAAAAGTAATGTCATTCTCATGATCTCAACACAAGAATTGGATAATGTATTACAGTTATATATAATATACTACACTGAAGTGCAAACTCTTTTTCACACGTGTGGGCAGTGGCCATAGGTTTTCCTTCTTGGATCGCTTTTCTTAGCTCCTGTCTGCCTGCCAGAACGCTGTCCCACACAGATCCCCTGCAATATCACACTCTAAAAATACCTTTTCCTGTTCCAGTCTGTATTTCTAGAAAAGCACTAGATTTAGACCCATTTAAACAATGTATTAATGAGTTATATTTGCCTGGTGGTTCTCAACCAGGCAAAATGTAAATAATGTAAACAGTATTTGATTAACTTCAGTGAACACAATGCCAAACAATAACCCCACATCAACCCCAATACCATCACATCTTAGAACCCACCGTACAATCCAGAAATTGCGGACCCATTTCTATTAATGTACTTTTATTTGTGTGCTTTCTCAAACACATCTAGAAAACATGTCTAAAATTATCCCAAGAAGGTGAAATAATCTAAATCTGCTGCAGAAACAGACTTATTGACTCACACAGAGCGCTCTGTAACAGTGAAGCACTCCATGAATTTACTGCTTGTTTGGGAAATGAAAGAGAAACTGCTCCGTGTCCCAGGCAAATATTTATGAATGGCTGGAGACAGGGCAGTCATTGTTGAGCCCTCCGCCCAGACGGGACCCCCTCCTCTTCCTGATGTTTGGAAGGACCCTCACACAATCTGAGCCAATAGAAACGGAGCACCAGAAGACACACAGAGGGTCTGTATATAAGACCCCTCCACAGTGTGAGTGGCTCTGTCGACAGCAGACGTGTCGTGCAGCAGTGTGACCCGTTGGAGACATGATGCGCCCGGCCCTCCACGTCTTCCTGCTGCTTTGTATGTCCCTGCTCCAAGAAACATCTGGCCGCCCGTCTCGCAGCAGAAAGGCAGTGGCAGGTCGACCCACAGGTAACCCCTCACCCCTGCACACGTGGTAATGGCAATGCTGGGGTGTTCTGTTATCGATCACGCTTTTGTACCGTTTCCTGTCGCTGCAGAGGATGAAGACGTCAAATCCCAGTTAGAAAAGCTTTGGCAAGAGGTCAACTCCCTAAAGGAAATCCAGGCTTTGCAAACAGGTACTGACGTGCACTCCTGAACTAATCATTCTTACTTTTTACTTTTATCATTGTTGTTATTGTCGATGAACACCACTGCTTAATGAAATGTTGTACGCGGTCTTGGAAGTTATTCAAGAAGGCTGAGCTGATTCAAACTTCCTAAACAACAAGGAGATTGGTTGTATAACCTCACCACTGCACACAAGGTCATTGTGTTGCAACAGACAAGGCAATGTCAGACTCAAGCCACCTTCCAGGGAGTGAGAGCACCACACCCATCACAGTGTACCTGATGATGGCCTGCGCGTGACCGACTAAGAGATGTACGGTGTATTGGTACGGTATACACCGATGGTTTATAATAAGATGACATTTAACGCGACTCACAAAGCTCTGCACTTCTCAGTCTGCCTGCGAGGGATCAAAGCCCACGGGAAGTGTTACCTCACCGTGGAGGAGCCGAAGCACTACCACGAGGCCAACGAAGACTGCATCGCTCAGGGGGGGACGCTGGCCACGCCCCGGGACCTGAACGAGAACAACGAGCTGAGGGACTATGCCAAGCGAAGCGCTCCGGGCTCCAAGGACTTCTGGATCGGAGTCGCCGACATTGTGAAAGAGGGCCAGTATGTGGATGTCAACAGTCTGCCCATCGGCTTCTGGAACTGGGACCGGTCCAAGAGGCAACCCACCGGAACCAAGAGGGAGAGCTGTGTGGTTCTGTCAGTGGCTGCACAGGGAAAGTGGTACGATGAGGTCTGCCGCAGCCAGAAAAAGTATATTTGCGAATATCTTGTTCTATAAAGGGGCATGCTATAAAGCTGTGAATATCTTATTCTATAATGGGGTGCAGCTGTGAAAGGGGCCCGAATGGTTGTTGACCTGATGGTAATCTATGCTGGCCATTATTAAAATGTTCTAAGTAAAGTACTTTCACATTATAAACACACACACACACACACACACACACACACACACACACACACACACACACACACACACACACACACACCCATGTGTGACACCATTTATTTCTCCTACAGTTCATCATGATTCTATATTTAGGGCAACTATTTTAAGTTATCTCACAACTGACATGGTATTTGTGATACTGAAGTGTTTATGTTAAATGCATAAATAAAGACAAAGACATAGACTCTGTTGCACAACATTTTGATACATATCTATTGTGTTTTGATAACTACGGTTCAAGTAAGGAACAAGAAGAAGAATAATGTATTGTCTCAGCATCATGGACACGACACATCTGGAATGTGTCTGATGAATGAACGTGAAAAGTCACCTCAAGTATGACAAGTAGACGTTACATAGGCCTACTCAAAATACAAACAAATAAAGTAAATAAATAAAGACTTTCACACATTTATATGATTAATTTTTCAATATGTCAACCATGTTAGGGTATATCTAGATTAAGATGTCTGCTCATTTATATGTGCAGTGATAATAGCCTACATGTTCTATGTATTCATCAAGTTTCACAATAATAACTAAGCACAAATAGATCACATTTGCGATTTGTTTTTAATTTTGTCATTCAGATAGACTATTAGATTTGAGATTTAGTTACACTGACCTCTAGCGTCAGGAAACATATCTAATAAAACCACCCCTTGTCCACGTCTCTATTTCTATTTGATGGGGGGGAAACAACGTACAAAACAGAATTCATTATTATAAAAGCAAACCTGATTGCATGCAAGTTATTAATTATTTGTTCAGTTGTGTTAATCTTTGTTGCATTGTACATAGCCTTTCGATAATCCCTTTAAAACCATTCGTGGAATTCATCATCGCGGCAAATGGTGCTATATGCGTATTTCGACATGAGCACAAGCCTGTGCATTAAAAACAGAAGTGTTGACAGCCGTGGATACACGGCTGTGACGTCAGCACAGTCGAGCTGACTGAAGTATCGCGGAGTTGCGGCCCGGCCATGTTTCTCTATTGATAGGAGGCCACTCTATACCAGTGTAATAGAGAAAGTGTTGCGATCACTTTGACAAGTCTCGAACTTTCGGCAAGTTTGCTTCTGTTTCCTGTTTAGCCATACCTGCTGCGAGCTAAAGCCAAACCATGGTTGTGTCCTCCACCGCGACGCTGAGCCGTTGACCTCCGCGTCCAGACGTGCGTCTAAACGGTCGTCAAATGGAGATGGTGCCGAGCGAAGAGAAGCAGCTCGTAGCCAAAGAGGTGAGGTTTTAATACACCCATCCCGGCTCTTTAAACGACAACTGGTCCAGGTCACATAATTCTGACCACGCCTAAATGTTAATTGTGTCAAAGAAAGTTTGGACCGATGAAGTTCTGATGCAACCCGTTCGGCTGTGCGGGTTAGCCGTGAGCGTTAGCTCCGTGGGACCCCGGAACGGCCTTTCCAAGCTAACTCGGTTAGCGTTAGCACCGAGAGTGCAGGGCAGAGAATACGACACATACATGTTCAGATCATCTCCCCCAGGTTACGGTAAAGACTTCATGATTCATCAGGGTTCTTCGAGAGGGGGTAGTGAGTCGTGTTAACTTATTTCTCAAAACAAACCCAGCCGTGAGGCTAGCGGCTGTCGGTGGATGACAACAAACAGGCTAGGGGAGCTAACGCTGCCTGTTTGTTGTCATCCACCGAGGGGCTGCTTGGTGGTCAGGAATAAATCACAATACATTTAGTAGCCCATCTTCCTCGTGTTATCTCTAACATGTCAAAGAACCACCTGTCTGTATGTGTGCTGTCAGCAGCGGTGCTGGTCGTTGCTAACGCTAGATGACATGGTGGATTTCCTTAGATAAGATGACAGCAGGCTGCTCGATGTCGAACCTGTTCCGTGCTGTTTAGACTTTCGCTTTTGATTCGGATTGGATGCAGTTCACCAGCGTAGAAGTGCGTCAATAAAAACCTGCTTTTGTTTTTATTTTACCGAGGATGGGAACTATATTTCCATCGACCCATAACGTATGTAGTTGGTTTATCTTTTCATTCCAGACAAGTAAGCTCATTCAAGTTTATTTTAAACGATTGATGCGATCGATCACACGCATTGTTTACGTATTCGTGGTTTATTCTATGGTCTTTTGACCAAAGTTATACACATCTAGGTTTTGTATTGTTTCTTCAGATTAAATGTATTGCCGGGAGGCTGTTAATTTTCTGTGTTAAACTCGTAATTTTACCTAGTTTTTATAAATATGAGCCAGTATTGTTTCTTCTTAAGGTTTTTACAAAATGCAAGCATCTGAATAGCCTGACACCATGAATTATTGCCGAACGTCTTGGGCTCTGTAAGACAAATGTGTCGTTATTAACATTAAAAAGCTGACATAACATACATACATACATACATACGTTTTTCTTATTTAATGACTGTTACTGCCCCAGGCCATAATAAGGCCACCCCTAATGAAATGCTTGGGGACCTTCTGGTGGTTCAACTGGCCTTCTTGTCCCATAGTACATGGAGACAGGTCACATGGGATGTCCCATTGTTGTATAGTCAGCCCTACCCTTCCTATCAGTGTAACTTTACATTCATGCAGGCCTTATCCTTGAAATAAATTTACAACACAAATGTGTAAATTAGTCCATGGGACTATCTTCTGATGTCTTAATGGCATGATGGCAAAAAATAACAACATTTAGTTATTTGTCATGCGTTTGATCATTAGACCATCACAGTCGATCTGGGTGGGGGGCAAATACGCATTAGTTTCCCACCCACTAGGGTGTAACTGCACCATTTGATAAGAATAACTGACACTGTAGCCTGTGCAAAAAGGTGGTCTGGGTCTTAAATGTAGACTGTCAATGCACGTTGAGTGAGATTACTGTTGGCAGAGTCAACAAGACAGCCTGTGTTTCAATGGGTCCCTGGGAAATGGATACTAAGTAGTTCTGCTTGTGTAATGTCATGTTGGAACTGCCAAATGTGTTGAGTACTTTACCAATGGCCAGGCAGCCATTTGTTTTAATGATTCTAAGTTGTTCTGGTGACTTGGAAGTGCACCTTGTAGCACTTGTAGGTTTGCTGTAGGGTTTTATAACGTCTAGAGTGTTTTACAGTCTGGCAGCTTGGTCCGGAGCACCTTGACTCTTATCACAATGCTGTACAAAGTATCACCTTCTTTATTGTGCTCCACTCCCTGGTTGGAATCAATGATCACGCTCATTTCCACGCCTTGAGTATCACTCCACTCCCTGTCTGACCGTGAGCCATGCAGGTGACCTGCTGACCCCCAGACCATGTTGTGTGTATTTATGTGCACGTATCAGTACTTGGTTTTGTGTTTAACCCCCCCGACCCACATCTCCACTTGGGTTATCAGGGTATGTTTTGGAGTTGCAGACAGACTTTGTTTGATGAGATGAAGAAGAAGTTTTCCCAGGTATAGCCGTTTGCGTGCATGAGATCTGCATGTTCTCTGTTTTGTTTGCCGTCCTAAACGTATACAGAGAATGTGAGCGTCTGAGTGACACCAAGGGAGTGTGATAGTCACACACGCATATCAACACTCTGTTTACTTAACAAAGGCGGACAATATAACTGTCTTCTGCTGTCGTGTCATGTTAAGCTCAGTTGGTTAAAAATTAAGGTTTATCGGAAGTCAGGCACTCCTCAACTATTAAGTCGGGACCAAATGTGGTTCCGTAAGTACAACCGTGGGAGCTTGATTAAACATTGATTTGCCACTTTGCAGAAAGCACTGTGTATTCTCATCTGCAGTCAGCCCACACTGTCACCGTGTCGCCTTAACACTGCTTTGACTGACCTCTGAGTTTCACATATTCCCGTGTCTCAGTTAGCCAATATTAACACCCTGGCTGTCTGTGCACATTTACTTTCGGTTGCTCTGATGGATTTGTGTCTTGGTCCGACTAATGGTTTGCCAAGCGTTGGCTTCGGTTGTAAAGTGGAACGGGGATTTGTGTGTGTGTGTGTGTGTGTGTGTGTGTGTGTGTGTGTGTGTGTTGTTTGTGTGGGTGTGTGTGCGCTTGTTTGTGTGTGTGTGTGTCCATGT
>OMKI01057145.1:23574-31074 GCA_900302315.1 Phycis blennoides | reverse complement strand
AAAACATGATGACCTTCTGTCACACACCTTTATGCAAAGTGCTAAATAGATGCATAATGTTAACAAATCTTACCTGTGTAAACTTTAAACTATTTAGTCACAGTCAACATTTTCAGCTTTTGGTATTTGAAAGCAGCGATGAAGTGCAGCTGTTGAGTGAAACGTCCTACCGGGGGTGAGTCTTGACTCTGATGTCCCCCCCAGGCCGACCTGATCAACCAGCTGTACCAGGGAAAGCTGAAGGACTACGTACGGTGTCTGGAGTGTGGCAACGAGAGCTGGAGAAACGACACCTACCTGGATATCCCTCTGGTCATCCGACCGTTTGGAGCCAGCCAGGCCTTTGGCAGTGTGGTGCGTCAACGTCTGGCGTCACTCTGCCCCGTGTACTGCTTTAACCCCTGCACTGCACCGCACCGCACCGCACTGCCCTGCCCTGCACTGCACTGCACTGCCCTGCACTGCAGCTCAGCGAAAGGCAGACCCGAACCTCTCTCTGCAACAATAACGATGCGTAATCTCGATTTTTGCCGTGGCAGGAAGAGGCTCTGCAGGCGTTCGTCCAGCCAGAGACCCTGGACGGGGCCAACCAGTACTTCTGTGAACGCTGCAAGAAAAAGTGTGACGCCCGTAAGGTGAGCATGCGGAGGCGGCGGCGGCGGCGGCGGCGATGGGCAGCTCCAGCGAGTGGCTGCCGGACTGCGTGTGTAATCGATGCTCTCTCTCTACTCAGGGTCTGAGGTTCTTGCACTTCCCCTACTTGCTGACACTACAGCTCAAGCGCTTTGACTTTGATTACACCACCATGCATCGGATCAAACTCAACGACCGCATGACCTTCCCCGATGAGCTGGACATGAGTCCCTTCATTGACGTGGAAGACGAGGTGAGAGCACTCACTTGACTCGTGTCTTTTAGCCACCCAAAATAGTCTGTTTTGTTACATTTGTTTTTCACTGCTCCCTGCGAATGCGTTCCTGTAGAAGTCACCCCAGACAGAGAGCTGCACGGACAGTGGAGCAGAAAATGAAGGCAGTTGCCACAGCGACCAGATGAGTAATGACTTCTCCACCGACGACTGTGTTGATGAGGGCATCTGCTTAGACAGCACGGGCAGCGCTGAGCGAGCCTTGAAGCCAAAGGTAGCCGAAATAGCCGTAATATAGGCTTAAGACTTAAAGGCCTATAGCTGGTCCGGGTGACTAAACCATCGTGACAGTCTCTGGCCTGGCTTTACTAAGATATCTGCTAACAAAAGCATTACATAAGGTGTCGAAGAGCATTCGGCATATCGAAGAGCATTCGGTATGTGCAGGCCTTTGCCATCAAGGATAACAGTGGTGCTTTTGTCTTATTAAGTTCCATCACCTCGTTTGCAAGTCGTACTTCACACTACCATATCTTCTAACGAAGAGCAAAGTGCTGCTGCTGCTATTGTTGACATTTTCTGCACTGCTCGCTCATGCTAAATGCTCTCCACAGGAGAGGCCCAATGAAGTCTTTTTGACAAATGATGTTGGTAACTGATGTTTTAGCAAAGCCAGGAGAGGCCGTTCTCACGGTTCACCCACCCAGAGTAGAGCTTTTGTTTTTCATTTCCCCTGTGGTTGCAGCCTGCATTACAGTCAGTTCCCTCTGTCCCACCTGCAGAATGCGCTGACGTTTGAGCTGTTCTCTGTCATGGTTCACTCTGGGAGCGCTGCGGGCGGCCACTACTACGCCTGCATCAAATCCTTCACTGACGGCCAGTGGTACAGTTTCAATGACCAGCATGTTAGCAAGGTCAGCCTCGCCCCCTGCAAATTCCTCATCCAACACTATGGCATGATGAGGCTTCATGATTCAGGAGCTTCAACCGTGTGCGTGTGCGTGTGCGTGTGCGTGTGCGTGTGTGTGTGTGTGTGTGTGTGCAGATCTCCCAGGAAGACATCAGGAAGACATATGGAGGGTCCTCAGGAAGCAGAGGCTATTACTCCAGTGCCTTTGCCAGGTTAGTTGGTTGTATCTCGGTTGGCTCTGGTCACTGTGGTTCTCTTGGTACAGTAACTGTTGAGCACGGCGGTCAGTGGTTTTCAACCACGGCTCTGTCCCAAGGGGAGCTGCAATGTTTTTCCTTATTTCATATGCACAGCTCAATCAGTTATGCTGCAGGCATATGTCATATTCTGTGTGTAACTAATGTTAATGGGTCTGGTATTGCTGCTACTGTGTTTTTAGATTTCATTATCAGAAGAAAGACTGTACCGATCTGACTTGTTCTTGCCCTTGCACACATAATGAGTTTATAATGCGGAGAGGTTGAAAGACCCTGACACTTTGGAATAATGACGATGCAAATGTAGTTAATATTGATGTTTTCCCCCCTAACAGCTCTACGAATGCCTATATGCTGATTTATAGGTTGAAAGATCCTTCAAGAAACGCAAGTAAGGGATTTTGTCTGTTTGTCTTAAATTGCGGAGACCCCAGCATAAACAGGGTGACTGACCGCTGCAGTATGCTGCCCTGTGCATGCAGCTTGTGCTTAAATGACCAGTATGATTGCAATGCAGTTCTATCCAGTTCTGGTTGTAGAACTGTTCTTGTTGTAAGTTACTGGGTTCAGCCAGTTGGACTCGAGCCTGTTGCATTAGTACAGAACAACACCACAATAGCTGGCACTGTGTGCAGCTCAGTCCATGCTGGTGTTCCCAATGTTTTGATCACCAAATCATGTTCCAAGTATGCAAATCGAGTTGTTTCTTCCTGTGTTGTGCCTCTGAATCTGTGTGTGGTGTCTGTCCCTGGTGATCCACAGAGTATTTAGACCCGGAGGACTTCCCTGAGCACATCAAGAGTCTGGTCCAGAAGGAGAAGGAGTCCGAGGAACATGAAAAGCGACAGAGGGAGATTGAACGCAACACGTGCAAGGTAGCCGCGCGACGGCCGGCGCGCGCATTCCGTCGGCTCAGGCGGCGGTTCTTATCGTTGCGCGTTTTCCTTCTCAGATCAAACTGTTCTGCATGCATCCTGGGAAGATGATGACCATGATGGAGAACAAGCTGGAAGTGCACAAGGATAAAACACTCAGGGAGGCAACAGAGATGGCCTACAAGGTAGCCTACTTCTAATGGAATCAGAGTGGGGGGGGGGCATCTTGTGTTGTGTATTCATTAAATCAAACGAACGCGACATCAAGAGATGTGTTGAAATGGGAATACAAACCTTCCCCTTTGTTTAACGGGACCTCGGATCAGTGATCTCTGGGTCCAGATCTTCCTGACGCTCATGTGTTTGTGCTGGCCGGTCTCCTAGCTGCTGGAGCTGGAGGGGGTGCTTCCGCTGGACTGCTGCCGCTTGGTGAAGTACGACGAGTTCCACGAGTATCTGGAGCTCTCCTTCGAGGGAGAGGACGACACGCCCATGGGCCTGCTGCTGGGAGGAGTCAAGACCTCATACATGTTTGACTTGCTGCTGGAGACACGCAGGCCGGAGCAGGTGTTCCAGCCCTACAGACCTGGAGGTCAGCACATTATACCGTGACGTATTGTATATTATTATTAATGGTGAACTTTTCCTGATCGTGCAAACTGCCCGGTGTGCCGTCCTGGATGTCAGAACGTTCTACTGTTATCTGCGTGTGTGTATATCATCCCTGTGTGTGTGTGTGTGTGTGTGTGTGTGTGCGTGCTCCCCCGGTGGCGTGTGTCTGCAGAGGTGATGGTGAAGGTTCACGTCGTGGACCTGAAGAGCGACACCATCGCGCCCCCCACCAGTGTCCGGGCGTACCTGAACCAGAGCATCACGGAGTTCAAGCAGCTCCTGGCACAGGTAGCTGTGGCTTCGGTTCCCTCGTCCCAGTCAGTCTTCCCAAGTGAGACGTTCCATCTGAAGGAACGTGCGCACCGATGGGGACCCCGGAGTCACGGCTGGAGAGCGAACAGCGCAGCCTTTGTGTCTGATGGTGTGTGTTGTCATGTGTTCTCCAGGCCACGGGGCTCTGGGCAGACACCATGCGTGTGGTGCTGGAACGCTGCTACAACGACCTCCGCCTCCTCTATGTTCCCAACAAGACGCTGAAGGCCGAAGGCTTCTTCAGGAGCAACAAGGTGCCGTTGCCTTTTAAATATGTTTTGAGTTGCCATCAGTTTTGCGTTTCATTGGGCCAATTTTGCGAATGAACTCTCCCGTCAGCTCATGCTGTCATTGTTTTGATTGCTCCTCAGATCTTTGTGGAGAGCTCTGATTCACCAGACCAGCAAGTCGCATTCACTGACTCTCACTTGTGGAAATTGCTGGATCGCCATGGTAACACAATTCGACTGATGGTCCTGCTTCCAGAGCAGCTGCCCGGTACCCTGACCAATAGAACTCCTTGCCAGAAATCGGGCGGTGGCTCGGATGCCTCCTTTGAAGGCGCAAAGGCCAGCAGGAAGCCCGTGGAGGCCATCCTGGAGGAGAGCACGGAGAAGCTGAAGAGCCTCTCCTTCCAGCACCAGGGCTCCAGCAACAGCGACAGCCAGAAGAGCTCTGACACCAGTGACTTTGAGCACATCGAGTCCCCCACCCAGGACCTGGACTCCGGCTCCTCCGCGTCGGCCGACAACAGGGAGCTGGAGGACCGGATCCAGGCGGCGGCGGCGGGTGGCGCCAGCGGGCCCCTGGACCCCGACAGCCAGTCGGCCTGCGAGGAGCGCTCGGACTCGGAGGTGCACAACGACCGCAGCACCAGCTCGGTGGACAGCGACATCCTGAGCTCTGGCCACAGCAGCGACACGCTGTGCAACGCGGAGGGCGGCGCCCTGCAGCTGGCCAACGGGCTGGACTCCCACAGCATCACCAGCAGCCGGCGCTCCAAGGCCCACGAGGGCAAGAAGGAGACCTGGGACACGGCGGAGGAGGACTCCGGCACCGACAGCGAGTACGACGACAACGGGAAGAGCAAGGCGAGCGCGGCGCCGTACGTGTACTTCAGGGTGTCGGAGCCGCGCGGCCAGGGGGAGCCGTCCGGAGACGCTCAGAGATGTACGTGCTGCCTTTACCTTTTTCATCAATGTTGATGTAGAATATGGTTGTATGCACCAACACGTTGGGATGACAGGAATATGACAGCCTGTTGGTGAAGGTGATGCTGAAGAGAGCCAGAGGAACTCAGCCTGTGTGCACCAGCTGATCTGCAGCAGCTGGTGTGACGGAGCTTTCAAAAGAGCAGCTTGGCCCTTTTCAGCTCTTCAGCTTTTTTTTTGGGTGTTGAGTGTTGGCTGTAAGCCAAGCGAACGTGATTTATGGTTTTAAGGTTTTAAGCGACTGGGTGACCGTTGCGTATCTGCGGCCCACAGGTATCCTGGTCCACGTGGACAAGAGGATAACGCTGGCAGCCTTCAAGCAGAACATGGAGCCGTACGTGGGCGTGGGCTCCACCCAGTTCAAGGTGTTCCGGGTGTACGCCAACAACCAGGAGTTTGAGAGCGTTCGGCTCAACGAGACCCTGTCCTCCTTCTCCGACGACAACAAGGTCTGTACTGTCGGAGTGCGGAGTGGTGTCACATGCTGCTTGAGACTGGTCCCTGATGATGATGATGATGATGATGATGATGAGGGCCATGCTTTGTGCACCGTACAGATAACCATCCGACTGGGAAGAGCGCTGAAGAAAGGGGAGTACAGGGTGAAGGTGTACCAACTACTCGTGAATGAAGCAGAGGTACGCAGTTCCGGAATTATCGTGTTGTTTTCCATGCGCAAAAATTTACCTTGCTTTTTTTGTTTGTTTTTTTTTTGCTTACGTTTGTCTCCGTTTTGTTTTTCTGTCCCCAGCCCTGTAAGTTCCTGGTGGATACGGTGTTTGCTAAAGGCATGACCGTGAGGCAGTCTAAAGAAGAACTGCTGCCGCAGCTGAAGGAGCAGTGTAAGCTTGATCCCAGCATTGACAGGTGAGTGTTATTTGGAGCCCTCAGTGTAGGAAGCTGCATCCCAGGCCTTTGGATGCGTGTGCTGTAGTGAGGGATTTGATTGTAAAGTGTGTGTGTGTGTGTGTGTGTGTGTGTGTGTGTGTGTGTGTGTGTGTGTGTGTGTGTGTGTGTGTGTGTGTGTGTGTGTGGTTCCAGGTTCCGACTCAGGAAGAAGACGTGGAAGAACCCGGGGACAGTGTTCCTGGACTACCACGTCTACGAGGAAGACATCAACATCTCCTCCAACTGGGAGGTCTTCCTGGAGGTCCTCGATGGTAAGAACGCCCTTCACATGCCGATGGATCTTCTGCTGTAGGACACGCCGCAGAGCAAAACCCTTTTGGTCAACGTGACCATACAAGTATTACTGCATTCAGCAAAGAATCTCATCTGCGTGGCTCAATTCAATTTTTTTTTTATTATTTATTTTTGATGCCTCCACGGCTACATTTGAACCATCCTGTTCCTGCTCCACCAGAACCAGAGAAGATGAAGTCCATGTCCCAGCTGGCGGTCCTCACCAGACGCTGGAGCCCCTCCCACATGAAGCTGGAGCCCTTCCAGGAGGTGGTTCTGGAGAACAGTGGTGTGGAGGAGCTCAAGGAAAAGGTGACGACGCGCCTACTGCTCTGTTGTCCTCTGCTCTGTGTCCGTTTGCTCAGCAAGGCCTTTCTTTTGATGTACATGAAGATGTACATAATTACATTACTTAGATGACATGGTTAGGTTTGATGTCCTTTTATTCATCCAGTTGCCGTTTGACTTGGCAAACTGAAGGCATAATGAGTTAAAATGCGTGTCTTGAAACGCTCTCTCCCTGTGTCTCTGCAGCTCTGTGAAATCAGTGGAATCCCACTGGAGAACCTGGAGTTTGCCAAGGTGTGTAGTCTCCTGTGGAGGACGCGTAAGGTTTCTGCTCTTTACACGTCTCTGTTGGCAAGCCGACAAAGCATGTTCTGCCTTGTGTTCGCGCAGGGGAGAGGAACATTTCCCTGCGATATCTCCGTGTTGGAGATTCACCAGGATCTGGATTGGAACCCGAAGGTGTCGACCCTCAATGTCTGGCCTCTGTACATCTGTGATGATGGAGCCGTGGTCTTCTACAGGTAAACCGTTCTCAGCTTCTTCTTCTTCTCTGGCATGGTGCAGTCGATAGTAGTTTTGCTTCTGGCGGTAGGATGAGTTACACGCTGTAGTTCCATCCGTAATGAAAGCATAGTGGTAATAATGATGCGTAACCATAAAATCCTCAGAATATAACACAAATCATAAATATAATGGTATCATTGCCATCACAAATTATTAATGTCCCTTTTTGATTTAATGAGACGGTAAGAAATGGTTCAGACTCACAGCCGCTGTCCCGACTCTCCTCCGCCCCTCGGTCTCCAGGGACAGCACCGAGGACCTGATGGACATGTCTGAAGACGAGCGCAGTGCGTTGATGAAGAAGGAGGGCAGCCGGCTGATGAAGACCGGACACCGCGTCAGCTATTCCCCGCGCAAAGAAAAGGCCCTCAAGATCTACCTGGACGGGGGTCCCGCCAAGGACTCGGGGCAGGACTGATCC
>OMKI01057145.1:0-11813 GCA_900302315.1 Phycis blennoides | reverse complement strand
GAACTAACCGTCGCCTGCTCTACCTGTAGTCGTTGGTTCCAAAGTAGCGCTGTGCGCCGGAGCGATTGAGTGCACGCACGCAGGCGAGAGAGGTGTTTATCAACTGGTCTAAGATCATGAAGGAGCATAGTTCAGTAGGGAAAAACGGTGGCGTTTTCCTTTAACGGCAAGTACAGAAATGCTGTGCCGATGTTGCCTGCAGACCTTCTGCCCTGCCCGTTTCCTCACTGACCTCCATCCCTCACCCTCTCTACCAGGACTGCACTTGTGGCGCTGCCATTTGCATTGACAATGTACGTCATTCTAAAAGGAAGCGTGCACACACACACACACACACACACACACACAGACAGTCGTGCATCTGTGTAGGCATGCGTGTCCAAATGCTGTGCGTTTCCTTCGCAGCCAGATGCTCTGGGCTCCTCAGCCTCCTCTTGTCTCACCAGCAGCGTGGAATGCCAGCCATTCTGCGAGATCATACAGAAAGTGACTGCAGATCTCCCGTGTTGCCCCGCGATGATGGCAGAGTGTTTCTCCTGTTGAGGTTTCAATGGTAATCAAATGTGAGAAGTAAACAAGAGGGCAAGTGATGTAGAACACAGTGGACAAAGAGCCCCTTTGCTCCCTCTCCTCTGTTTGCTTTGATCACAAAGCTTTGCCTCTTCACAGAGATGTGCGTCTGCGGTGTAAGAAGTCAGTTGATCAAATGAAGGCAGATTCCCTTTCAGATGATATAACGTGTGCGTGTGTGTGTGCGTGCGTGTGTGTGTGCGCGTGCGCGTGTGCGTGTGTGCGCTGTATGCTTCCGCCTGTTGTCTATCTATGTATTTTTACAGCCGTTTCTGTGGTGCAGGCAGGGCTCTGTCTGCCCACAGCTGACTTTCCACTCTGTCAGACCCGGGATGGTGAGCTCATGAGACTCTGTGTGAGACAATGCAGTTTAAGTATTGAACTATTTAGCTTTTGGGGTGATTGGCCCGAAGCATTGAGGTTTTTACTCTTGCTATTTTAAACACCAATTCAAGTTGTTGTGGTTGCGGTTGTTGCCGTATCTTCATTTCAACTTCACAGTGAATCAGAACTACACATGACTTCACTGCCCTTGAGGGAGAAGGCCGAGCTGTGAGCGTCTGTAACATCTAACGTCTCAAAGTGCAGACACTGAGGAGTCCCGTCAATACAAAAACCCCTGCTTTCAGTGACTGCAAGACAAAGCCTGTAGCCCCCTGGGCGTGTGTTCCCTCCTCCACATGCAAATGTGGCACACTACACCTTCACACAGATGTTTGGGGAAATCAGGTATTGATTGAAAGAATGGATTGTGCCCACTGGAACAATGGAATGGCTCTGTGACTTGTGTGAGTTCTGGACAAAGGAAGTGTACCAAACTAAAGGTAAACATCATTTTTTCGGGCCGCAACACAGACAATATTCCTCAGCAGGACATAATTGTCATCGTTTCGTTGTAGTTGGATGTTCTATTCGGGCCTTAAAAGTTGACTTTATTGGGACCTAATTTTCCTAAGAATGAGACTACAGTGTTCAGAAGTTCTTATTATTTGACTTGCGTCGCTAAATACACAACACTGACTCCAACATATGGGTTTGAAATGGTATGTATTTAATGCAGAAAAACGATTACATAAAGTCTGTGGCTTGTGCTATAACTCTAATGCTACATGCTACAGTTTCCCCATCGCAGTCCCCTGTACTTACACAAACAAACACCTGTTTCACACACACACCTAGTCCACATCGAACGGCAGCTGAGTCCCACCCAGTGCTCTTTGTCAAGCACTTCCACCCAGAAGAAGCAGCGCTGCCACTAAACCCCTGAGCAGCCGGCTGAGTGCAGAGCAGCCAGAGGACCTGATGGGTGTTGGGCCCACTGCAGGGCTGCTGATGGAGCAGTTCTTCCAGCCACGTGGCCCTGGAATGTGGGCTCATGGAGGCAGTGGACTGTCTCCAGTCAAAGGCTTCTGGTGGGCCTTTTTACCTCCCCCCAGGCAGGAGAACAGTCACGCTGCGGTCCCACATGAGGACCGTGAGTGAGTGAGTGAGTCAGTGAGTGAGTGAGTGAGGGTGAGAGCCTGGCCAGATGCTTACTGAGGGTTCTACTCGCGCTGTGGTTCTCTGGGAGTGCATGAGACAATGAGAGGTCATGAGACAAAGGTTATCTGCTGTCTTTCATGTCGGAAATGCTGGGACAGGCTGATGCCTTTTTTTCTTTATACACGCGTCAAAAAGGCGATCTTTTACAGGCTCATGTGGTGCCTTTTGGTACGGATTAGGATTGTGATACGTTTCTGTGCCAGAGGTGCTCACTTGGTATCCACCACAAAGTGGGCTAAACCCGCGATTCAAAACCACAACAGACGTTTCAGTTTGGTTCAGTTCAGTTTGTATTTTTGTTTTTACAATGGGTCACAAAACTACAGAAACTTTTCATGAATAGTTCCGTGTGGATACCAGCTGGAAGGCAATAGTTCTGAAAGGACACAACTTTAACACTGCAGATCTCTAGGCGACCAGCGAGAGCTGTCCTGAGCGCCAGGCCGGTCTCACCACCGCTCTACATTAGAATATCAAAGTCACCCCTGCAGTCACGCAGTAGTCACGGGCTCCACCCAAAAGGGAAAAAAAGGCAAATTTAGAGGAGAAAGGAACTAAATTCCACTTCAGCCTTCAGCACTTCCTATGGTTGGATTGACTTTGATGTCCAGGCTACACAACAGGTTATGTAACAGGGTTATTTACCTGTTTCTCACACCACGCCAATCCAGCAACCAATACAAAAGCATGAACTGTGGTTGATAAAGAAGGGAATAGACCTATATTATTCACAGATGAACCTTTTACCCTAGATGTTGTGAACTATTCACCCACAATATTAGCTGCTGAAGATATAGTTGGTGCACAGTGTTTTGAAGACATGCAATACTAATGCAATCAAGTGTGAATGTCTTCATAATTAAACAGAAGAGGGGGAAAGAAATGTGCTTCTTTTGAGCCAATCCTGATGATTTGCTGGACATTCGAACAGCTGAGAGCTTAATTGTCCTACCTCTTGCAGACGGAGCATCCTGAGGGTTTAACAGCCGAGGAGAGCAGAGCTCCTGCCGGAGAGTCCAGCCATCCCAGCGTCACCACCATGGGAGAGATGGAGGCAGACCCAAAGGATCCTGTCATGAAGCTGTTTGAGGACTTTCTGCAGGCGCCGGGCTGTAAATGCACACTGCAGGCCTTCAATGTCATGTGCACCCAGCTGGGACTCGACCCCCTGGAGCACAGCACCTTCTACAGCAGTCTGAAGGACAAGGTCACCACGTGGAAAGCCAAAGCGCTGTGGAGCAAGCTGGACAAGAGGATCGCACATAAGGAGTACCAGAGGGGGCAGGCCTGCGTGGGCACCAAGGTACACTGTTGCTGTTGTTGAGAACAACTCGGGTGACCTGTGAACACAAGCAGAGTACACTTTGATGGAACTTCACTTGTTTTAAGCCTTTGTTACTGTGCAGAGTGCGGCGCTAATGACCGCTCCGTGGCGGCTCCTACATGTGGACTTTATCTCCTCATTTAGCACTCGCTTTTCACCGACTTTCAATCCAGCAATCAACATTTGAGTAGATAAAAAAAAAAAAAGAAGCTATGGTACTGTACGACCTGGTTTCAAAATAACTTTTTTTTAATGCTTCAGAACAATGACGACATTTATGAGAAAGACATCCAATGTGGAGTGCTGTCAGGTGGGCCCTGACTCACCGGTTCAATGGCACACAACTGGACAGCTTCAATCACCAAGTGTGATTATTTGTCCTGGTTCGCCGGGATGACGTCTTTTCATAGGTGCTAATTAAAGGGGAGGCATCGGGCCTAGATTGGTATTAAAGTGCATCTTAAATGCTGCGCAGTTTGCTCGGCTTTTACAAGGTCTGTTAATTCACACCAAAGTTGCAATTAAACTTTTGTAGCAGCTGTGATTGTACCTCGTATGGCCCCACACTTTTAAATTGAGATTGTATAATTCTAAAAAGAACAGGCAGAGAATGTCCCTAAATAAAGTAGCGCCACACGGTAAAGCAGTATTCCAGATGCTGACCGTGTGTAGTTTGGCTTCAAATTGATCTTTGGTTAATTTATGAGTCGTTTCCAAAAGGTAGATTTGCTCAGTGTTCTTTGGCTGTGAGGACTGTCCTTCCCAGCCTGTGCTGAACAATTTCAGGATGGAACATCTGCCAGTACTTTTTAATTTTATTTTATTGCCATGACAATCAGTCAACGAGTCATGATTTTATGAGCCTGTTTTCACGACAACTGGCCTCCAAATTCCTCCCCCGGCCTGGAGCTGGTCCTGGAGTGGTGATGTCACCTCTAGCGGTGATGTCACCTCTACCTGCACCAGGTGTTTCAGGCTTGTTGCTGTCGTGCTCCATTGTTGGGAAACTGGCGCGTCTCGTTGAATCATTCGTGGTTTCAGACCGCTGTAGAGCCCTGATAAACACGATACTTTGATGCTGGCAGTAACCCTTTAGTTTCATAGCCACACACCCTCTCTTCTACCCAGGAGTGTGGTTACTGAACAGGGGAAGCGATGGGCGTTCATGTAGAAAGTATCATGTGCACTATATGATCTGTCCTGCTCAGTAATGTGAGTTTCTTTGTTTATGTCAGAAAGGTGAAGGATCTGGCCGACAGAATGAGGAACCCAAACCAGACTGTTGGGCAATTGTCATGTTATCATTGTTAAGGCTCTCCGATGACGACATATTGTTGTGACATGTAACGTCCAGACCCCCCCCCCGAGGTGAGGAGAGACAATGATGATTTAAAAGTCAGTAAGTAATGTTCAGTAAGAAAACAAGAGCTCAGCTGGTGTGTGTGTGACCAGCCCTGCGGATGCTTGTGTGTGTGTGTGTGTAATCCTAACAAACAGTTCTGGTAGCGCGAGGGCGAGATAAGGGATGAACCTCACAGAGCTCCAGTGAACTCACAGAGCTCCAGTGAACTTTTTTTATTTATTTATTGGGACCTTTCGGTCTTTATTTGTCATTCCCATGTTTTTTAGATATGGGAACGAAATTTGTTCTCTGCATTTGACCCATCCTATTGTACATAGGAGCAGTGGGCTGCTATGATCAGCGCCCGGGGAGCAAGTTGGGGTTCAGTGTCTTGCTCAAGGACACTTCATGCCGAGAGTTTGGAAGTGGGGATCAAGGGGATCGAACCGCCAACCCTACGGTTAGTGGACGACCCGCTCTGTCCACCCACTGAGCTACTGCCGCCCACAGAGCTCCAGTGAAATCACAGAGCTCCAGTGAACTCCCACAGCTCCAGTAAAATCACAGAGCTCCAGTGAAATCACAGAGCTCCAGTGAAATCACGGAGCTCCAGTGAACTCCCACAGCTCCAGTGAAATCACAGAGCTCCAGTGAACTCCCACAGCGGAAGATTTGTGGCGCGCGGCCCGATCTGACGGTGATGCACTTCCTGGCCAATCATCATTCCCCTTCCTTTTGTCATGAGATGGGATAGATGGGTGAGAGAGGAAGAAAGAGGCTATCAGACGGTGCAGGCCAAGCGTTTCCTCACACACGTTGAAAGAGCGATGAGTGGCGTGTTGGTCACGCCAACAGTGATGTCATGTTTCCCCCAACGGGTCGCGGTGGCTCACTAACCCACCAGTGAGCGCTGCAGGCGCTGGCCAACTTGTTATCTAGCGTTGTTGTTTTTCTCTTTAAACCAACATATGAGACCATGCCCTGGGAAGCCCTCACTGCCGTAATCAGGCTCATTTAGTGTCCCGTTCTTTTTGAGCAGCTCACACAGGGGAGGGTGTTTTCCAGGACAGACATCCTCCTCAAACGCGTCCACCTCCGAGAGCCCCCCCAGCGGGTGTTGAAACATTGACTTTCCACTGCATTGTTGTGGGCGGGATCTCCTCGTAGCGCAGTCTGCTGACGGACACGCAGTGTGACAGGAAGTGAGTGTCCCTGTTGGAACGTGTGGCCAGCAACTCTCCTTCCTGTACTGGATGGAGGAAGTGGTGGACTCGGCCCCCTCCCCGGCCTTCCAGGGTCCTGGATAGTGGGGTGTTGGAGGTACGAGCCAAAGTGATGAAATGATCCCTCGGGGCACCTTAACAGACAGGTTTGAAGCACTGATTTGTTTAAGGCTATGGGAACAGGAAACCACCATGTGGAGTTTGGCTCAGCATGCGCTGCTTTCTGACTCAGGGATGACTTGGATCCGGGCAAGGCATCAAAAGATTGCAGCAACCGGCATGAACTGACGCTTAGAGACACACACACACACACACACACACACACACACACACACACACACACACACACACACACACACACACACACACACACACAAATATGGAGACTTGGGCCTGGAGAGACACGAGGGTGATTCATGCATTCTCAGACACGTTGTGTAAGCCTTCCCCTAACGGCCGTTGGATGTCTCCTTCTTCATGTACAAACATGCATGCATCCACCCAGCCGAAAAATATTATTGTCTTTGTAGCATCGAAAAAAACTAAGTCCACATTGCACAGTGTTAACGGATGCGATACTCTCATAGTCTCAATAGTCTCATAATGACAAGTTATATCTAGAAAATATGTTACTCATAAACCAGCTCCAATATCCAGCTAGTTGCACTCTCTTTATGAACACACAGCATGAACAGACATGTCGGGGATCAAGACAGTTTTGGCAACATAATCCCAATACAAATGTTTCGTAATTCCAGTAGATGCCTTGGGCTCTGCTCAACAAGCCTATATTTATATATAGATATAGCTATATATATCAATATATAGCTATATACATCTGTAAACATTTATATACAGTATATATATATATATATATATATATATATATAAAGATGTGTGTTTGCTTGCCCTGTAAACACCATCCATGCACTCTTGTTACTAATGCCTCGTGAACTTCTAATGACTTCCTCAAGTCAACTTTAATTATGGTCCTTAACCGGTTACAGCCCCAAAGGGGCTTCACAGACACAGGGAAAAACTCCCGTAATGATCAAGGAAAAGACCTTGAACAGACATGGAGAGTGAGGATCCTCCTTCCAGCCTGGGTTAGGACAGCAGTGGCTGCCCATTACCCAAGCAGCAGTTTAATGCAAAGGTAGAGGCTGGACAACGGGAGATACTTGGTGTCCATGTGGTGGTGATGGAGGTGGATGCCAGCAGTGCGGAGGCTGGTGGCCGTCAGGTTGGGCGGCCGTCAGGTTGGGCGACCGTCAGGTTGGGCGGCCGTCAGGTTGGGTGACCATCAGGTTGGGTGACCAGGGGTCCATGATGGGCGGGTTCTGTGACCTCGGTGAGAGAGACCGTTCCTTGTGAGACC
This sequence comes from Phycis blennoides, assembly GCA_900302315.1. Lineage (NCBI taxonomy): Eukaryota > Metazoa > Chordata > Actinopteri > Gadiformes > Phycidae > Phycis > Phycis blennoides. The sequence goes on along the minus strand of OMKI01057145.1, from coordinate 4,434 downwards.
GTCCAGATGATTGATGAATATCTCTCAGGCTTTGGCAGGGCAGCCATTGATTTCCAAATATGGGCGCGGCCGTACGTTGTTCAAAAACACTCCAGCCAATCAGAGACGTCGGCGTTGCCCTCGTCACTCTTGCCGACTGCGGTCAGTAGTAGTGTAGCAGACACACATTCTCCCCCATCACGGCTCATGTCTGTTAGACTGCAAAGTGATGTTAAAAGACGATCTCAGGTCAATCAGTTTTGATTGTTCTGTTGATTTCTACGCTTTCCTCCGGCGCCGCCATTGTTCTGAAACCAGTCCTTGTGCGTCATGATCTTAAGCCCCCCCTAGGGGTGACTGGTCCTATCATTTTCTCTCCTTGGAAAAGGCTTTCACCGGTCCCCAGGCCAGACGGATCTGCTGAGAGAAATTTGAACGAGGGGGATCAGGATGGGCTCACGAGGAGGCCAGTAGTTCACCACAACACACTCAAGCAAAGACGTCACTCACAAAGACCGGAAGAGACGGCAGCGTGGAGACATTAGTAGCTGCCCATGAGGCACCTGTTGCACTCCTAACCGTCCCTGAGGAGGACCCCCTCTTCTGTGTTCCTTCTCACTGATATTCCGTAACCTTTAGGGCTTCGGGAGGCTTGTGGCTGAGGAGGAGTGGCTGGTGGAGCCCTTTGAGACTGTGACTTAAGGGCGATGCAAATCAAATGGACTTGACCTGATTGACTCGCTCTCCCCCTCCAGTGCCTGGTGATCGGAGGCGGACCCTGCGGGCTGCGGACGGCCATCGAGCTCGCCCTGATGGGCTCCAAGGTGGTGGTGATCGAGAAGAGAGACTCGTTCTCCAGGAACAACGTGCTGCACCTGTGGCCCTTCACCATCCACGACCTCCGGGGCCTGGGGGCCAAGATGTTCTACGGGAAGTTCTGCGCAGGAGCCATCGACCACATCAGTGAGTGACCCAGCAGCTCCGCGGTTCCAGCAGCCTGCTGAGGCTCAGGGTTCACTCATATGGAGTATTTATTTATGTTTGCCGGTATCGATCAATTCTCTTATACCTGTGTCTTATACCTATTCTCTTAAACCGGTATAAGACTTTTTATTTTATACATTAATTCATTCATGTGTACAGTTTGTTCATTCATTCAAATCATGGAAGTAAAATCAGAAAAGTTTAAAATGGGAAATTGACTGACGCGGAAGTATTGTCTTCAGTACAACAGAAACCAGTTGCAGGTGAAAATCCGAGACATTTCTACAATGCAGATGTGTTGAATTGAATGAGATTAGCTTCTGGCGTCCTCAGAAGGTGTACCGGTGACGCTGCTTGTAGTCATGGTAACGCCACATCCCTGCTCCTGACAGGCATACAGCAGCTGCAGCTCATGTTGCTCAAGATGGCCCTGATTGTCGGAGTGGAGTTTCACATCAACGTGGAGTTTGTGAAGCTGTTGGAGCCTCCAGAGGACCAGGAGAACGAAGGTGGGGTCCTCGAGAGCCCCCTCATGTCGAATGCTGTCATTATCCACAGGCAGAAGGTCAAAACTGTACACAGATAAATACAAGGGCCATTAACGGCAGCACAGTACACACCTTGTGTCATTTACATCAACTTGTGTTGTTTTATCTTCTGTTGCACAAGATGTTAAATGCTGGGTGGGAAAGTTCTGCATGCTTGTTGTCAAGTGTTTTCTCTCGAACAGAAATAGAAATAGCCTGATAGCAACAAGAGGCCTTCTAAACATAGAGACTTGTTTCACTGTGACATACTTGCACCCTGTTATCACAGAGCACTTTCCATGTGCTGTTATTTCAGGAGGAGTGAGTGCAGAGGCATGTTATACTGCCTCACTGAGGTAGAACACTGCCACTTGAGAAATGACTTGTTCACGCAACAAATGCACATCGGCCGTCCGTCTGTGTGCATGTGGCTGAAATGTACAGGAGATGACGAGTAAAGAGACAGATATTCTTTGTGTGAGCCGGTGTCAGCTGCGGTTGGACCCACAGTGGACTCACCCTCCACAGTGGACTCACCCCTCCACTGTGGGCGACTCGTCCCGAGTGTGTGAGACACGGCTAAGCCGTGAAGCACCTGCAGGAAGTTAAGTCTCTCGTAGTTAAGCTTCTCATTGGCTGTCAGCATTTTCACTTGCAGAAATGTCAACGTAGGTCTTGTGCAACACGGTGATTCAGGTGTGTTCTTATATTTACCTTCATGGGTTTATACAGTGCTGGTAGAAATATATATATATTTTTTTTTTGTATTAAATTTTTTTCTTTCTTGCTCAGACCGCTGAGCAATTATTTTAAATCATATATTTTTTCATATTTTTTCCCCATGGGTCTGTTTTTCCAGCTGTACTGCTCCCCAGCCCCTACGGTCCGTGGTTGGTCGTGCTTGCATGTCAATCAAGACCTCATGCTGATAAGTAGGCGGGGCTTGGCGCTGTGAACCAGCGCTGTGTCCCGGGCCGTACGGACCGGCCGTCGGTGAGGCGAGGCCCGCGGTGCCGTTCGCCGCGTGGGACCGTTCACGGGCCGGCCGGCGTCACAGAACACTGACGTACACGTACCGCTACCGTTAGCTACCGTTAGTTGGCTCGTCTTGATGAGTGTGTTTGTGTGCCCCCCCCCGTGTTTCAGCGCCGGGCTGGAGAGCCGCGATCCGGCCCGCGGACCACCCGGTGGCTGACTTTGACTTTGACGTTGTGGTCGGAGCGGATGGACGGAGGAATACACTGGAAGGTGAGGCGGACCGGGGCGGCCCACCGGGTCCTGGCGCTAACTGAACGGTCCCTGGTGAGGAGTATCCATTTAGTTATTGTTTATCCATTCATCAGAATGACCACGGCCTCGGAGCGTCTGATGTATGTAATGCTATTCTCGTCTGATGCTCGACTCCCAGGCCGGCTGATCTCCAGAGGATGCTCTGCTCAAACCATTCTCCCTCTCATTCATTTTGTTCTAGAATGATGTAATCTACCAATGAAATGGCCTCTTCCTAAAAAGGGCATTTCTCTGTCTGGCATAGCGTTTAGCTCATTCAGTAATTATGAGGCCTAAGGGTTTCTTTTTTTCCATCTAGTCAGCGTGGCCTTCTGCTGTGGTTACTAGGCAGACTTAAATATAGTCTGTGTGCTACATACCAGTCGCCTGAACAATCCTATATGACGACATACAAAATCTCTCTTGGAGCCCAGTAGTTAAAACCATTAGATGCACCGCATCATCTCAAGGAATGTGTGTTTGATGGTATCAGTGTTGGACAGGTTCCTGTCTCACATCACCAGATCAGAAATAACTTCCTCCAACACGTCTTGTGTCTAAAAGTGGATGGCACCCTCCTGATGCAACATCTACGTTCTTAGACTCTATCTAGACTCTTGCTGCTCCAACCGTTCTTTGTTATCGGGTTTCCTGTGGATTTGGAGGATAAACGTACAGATCTTGTAGAGTGATGAGGTTCCCGGCTGAAAGCCTGTGTCCTCTTAGTCTCTCTATCGCTCTTGCTTGCTCTCTCTTGCTCTCTCTCGCTCTCTTTCTCTGCAGAGATCAAAGGGCGTCATTGGTATGGAAAACATACATTTACATTGCCAAAGCAAAGATTAAAATAATAAATACATTCAAAGAAGTTGAAATGGTCAAAGCTGAAACGTATACAGTGAGGTAATGGTCACGATGGGAGTGAGTAAATCAAACTATTCAAACAAATGATCTCTCTCTCTCTCTCTCTCTCTCTCTCTCTCTCTCTCTCTCTCTCACACACAAAGAAGACCTCACTGGGCGCGTGTGTACAGTATGAGGTTTGGGCAGTTATTTATTTTCCCTTTTATAAGGCTGCTGGGTCCATAGTGGATATAGATATTTATATACAGGAGATTGTTGCTATACTGGAGTTACACTGAGGGCAGAGGGTCCATATTACACAGACTTCAAAAACAACACTAACAGAACCTCACCTCCAGGTATCAGAAATCAGCAGAGGGGGGGGGAGAGAGAGAGAGAGAGAGAGAGAGGTGGGGTCGGGGAAACAGCACAAGAGAAAAGAGAGAAAGAGAGGGAGAGAGAGAGAGAGAGGGGAGAGAGATGTCACAGTCTTGACACGACTGCCTAATAACTTAACACTGGAAAATAACATACAGGTTTTTCACGCACAGTGCATTTTAAATAGGTTACGTGGAGAACCATTTACCATAAATATCTGTATTTTTCGGGAACCAACATATATAAAAAAAAAAATTATAAAAACAAAAACAATATTCAGTCTTTATTTTTTTCTTCTTGTTTTTCTCTGAACTCTGGTGAATCGGCCCCTCGGTCCATCTCAACGTGGAGGTCAGGTGGGGGGGAGAGGGGGAGGGGCCTCCCCCGACTCCCCCCCCCCCCCCCCCCCCCCCCCCCCCCCCCCCCCCCCCCCCCCCCCCCCCCCCCCCCCCCCCCC
>OMKI01057141.1:31243-41637 GCA_900302315.1 Phycis blennoides | reverse complement strand
TGGGAGTCCTGTGGACCACTCCAGTGTCACCCCCCCCTGCGCCGGCCGGCGGGGGTGACAGAGGGACTGCAGTGTGTGTGGGTGACCATGGGGCGCAGGGCGATGTGGCTGTCCCACACATCTCAGTCCTGGGCCGCAACGGGGCGGGTCTCACCCAGGGCCCGCTGACGCCCGTTGGGCTGTCAGGGGCCGGAGGGGCTCCTGACCCTCGTTGGGCTGTCAGGGGCCGGAGGGGCTCCTGACCCTCGTTGGGCTGTCAGGGGCCGGAGGGGCTCCTGACCACCGTTGGGCTGTCAGGGGCCGGAGGGGCTCCTGACCACCGTTGGGCTGTCAGGGGCCGGAGGGGCTCCTGACCACCGTTGGGCTGTCAGGGGCCGGAGGGGCTCCTGACCCTCATTAGGCTGTCAGGGGCCGGAGGGGCTCCTGACCACCGTTGGGCTGTCAGGGGCCGGAGGGGCTCCTGACCCTCATTAGGCTGTCAGGGGCCGGAGGGGCTCCTGACCACCGTTGGGCTGTCAGGGGCCGAGGGGCTCGACCGTCATCAGTCTGTCAGCAGGGCTTGTGTGGACTTTCAGTCTGACTTCACGTCACGTTTGTCGCTCACTCTGTGTGTTTGGCGGCAGGCTAGAGCTTGTTTGTTGCTCTTGTTGAGGTTGAATGCTGTGTTCTGGTCACTGCTAGGCCTGCTGCTGGGCTCCCACCGCCTCCTCTCATGGAGAGCGGACTCTCTGAGAGAGTCTTATTCTAAACTATCCACTGTGGGACACTGAGTTCACGTACCCGATAAGAGCGTGGATATCAAAGATACCGCCCAGCTACTTATTTTCATTCAAGGGATCAACGACAAAGGAACGACAACAAAATGGTGGAGGTCAAGGAGTGTCTTGTCATGGGCCCAGACCTCTATGAGGGTGTCAGCACGTCTGGAGACCCTGAACATCTGGAGAGACTGAATGTCTGGAGACCCTGAACGTCTGGAGAGACTGAACCGGCCACAGATTAAATCGCTGAACGTGGCCACTGATGGAACAGGAACATACAGAACCAGGTAAGAATGACCCCAACACCAATGTGATCTCCCTACACTGCATCATTCACCAGGAGTCCCTGTGTGAATCTGTCAAACCTGATCATGTTGCTGAAACGCTGGTGAAACTCGTCAACTTTATCTGGCCCTGAGGGCTCAACCACCTCCAAGTGAGGCAGAGACGTACAGTACCACTTCATTGTGTGGTGGCTAGGCCTGGGGAAGTGTGTTTCACGTGTGTGGAAGTTGAGAGGAGAGGTGGGGATGTTTCTGAGCCTTCAAAGCCAAGCTGACCGTGTTTTCCTGACAAATGACCAACAAGTGCTTCACATATGTCCCAATGCTGGCCACCCTGGATGTGCCACCCTGCTGCACCCACAGACACAGCGCTGCTCTCAGCAGGCAGCAGAGCCGCGTCCTCTCCCCTTTCATTCGACAGGGAGGACGTGTCCCCCGGAGGCGCAACTTGAATTGAGTGGCATACAGTGTGACCCTGCATTCAGTGTGACCCTGCTCTCAGGAAGTTCATTGCACCAACACTGGACACCTTTATGGCTCACTGAAGGAAACATAGTTTCCAAAGCTGCGAAGGCACACACAGAGGATGCTTGTTTTGTGTTGTCATTCGTAAAGATCTCAAAGGTTAGCTATACAGTTTCACGAGTTAAACAGAACTGAAAATTAATTAATTAATTAATTAATTAATGTATTCATGTATAAGACAATGTGTTTGTTCATAAATAGTGAATACAGTATTTGCCTAATATTTTCTTAATTCAGTGATTCAGGTCTACAGCAAAGGTATTAAAGTCTGAGGTAGCTACACAAGCAGAAACACACACAAGTAATAATAACAAAACAGAAAATGCTGAGTAAAATTAATGTATATATTCATGAATATGACAATGCATTTGTTGAAAATGTGTATCTGAATAAAAATATGTTCCTCATTCAGTGATGCAGGTCTGCACTGGAATGGTAAATATTACATTTTGATGAAGGAGTCCATGTTTTTAACATAATGCAATGGCTTAGTTAAAAGTTGATGAAAAATGGATTGTTTGATGTAAACAATGTTTTCATCATCACAGAGTACGCCAGATTGACACATACATCTGTAAAAAAAACATTTCACAACAGAAAGTTCTCGTTTTTTGAAACAAGGACCCAGACCTTATGGGCTGGCTAATAGCCTTTTGTAAAGTAATCTGTCATTAATTTAACATAATTATGTTAAACACTATGTGTTTCATATTTCAATTAGATTGTCCAATGTGTGGGTTAGGGTTAGGGTCAGGGTTTAGGGTTAGGGGTTAGGGTAAGGGTTAGGTTAGGGTCAGGACTAGGGTTAGTCAGTAAGGCCCTCTGGAAAACAAGTGCCCACTGACTTTAGCTTTTCATTTAACTAGGAGCTCTGTGAGGGGACTCCCTCCCCTCCCTCCCCTCCCACTACCTCACAGCTCTCCTACCCTGGTATTGCTCGCATATAGTGAGCATTCTTAGTCTTAAATTAGTTAAGTAGCTCATGTCTATACACAGTGCATCCGGGAAGTATCCAAACCCCTTCACTATTTTTGGTCATCTTTCTACACACTATACCCCATAATGACAAAGCAAAAAGCACATTTAGGAAAAATGTGAAACTGAATTCTGAGTGGCATAATAAGATGGGCTGCTGACAATACTGTACTGTTGAAATGCTAGAGACGCACGCAGGAACGAAGACAGAAGACTTGTCTCAGTGCAAACAGATAGGCTTCAACAAGAAATAGTGTAACAGTAACAATGATTTGTAGTACAACCAAATTTGACTGAACATTATATCCTAATGTCAGCAAATACTTTGTGTGCATAGGTGCATGTGTTTGTAACAACCAACTGTTTTCACAATATTTTGAAAAAAGTAATTTAATATTCTGTTTATGTTGCTTAAGGCAAAGGGATTCCAAATGTCCTGGGCAAGGGTGGGTGCAAGATCAAAGTCCGTTGGATCTTCTGCCTGGACCAACAAAGGCTGCTGACCTATAACACCACGAGAGGGGGTGAAGTCTGACACAGGTGTCAACATTTGGCACCAACCCATTTGACTCTCTGGAGGAGCAGCAAAATGCTGAAATGCAATTCAGTACAAAATACCTGGATTTGGGGAATTTGAATGTGTAGTCCACAGATAGCCTGGGCCTTCCCAGGAAGCTGGGATTGTAATCATAGCTATTCTGCAGAGACAGCAACAGATTTGTAACGGTATTGACTGCCCTAAAGTAGATTAAACATTCTTGAGGCAGACACTTTATGTTAACGTGGACTGAGTTTGACCGTTTCATTTAGTCCAGCCTACGTTAGCCTTTCGTTCACTTTACCCTAACCGCCCCTAGATCGCCATCCAAGGACTTGTTTGTCTTCTCCATTGAGGGCTGGCCCTTCATGGGTAGCTAACTTGAATTAATTTTGGGATACTTACCGCACAAATTTGGCACATACTGGGCAGGTTTTGGAGTGCACCCTTTCACGTCCCCAGAGATAACAGGGCCAACCACTGAACACCTCATACATAACTTCATATTTATTCTCACACCCTCATTCGCACTACCACTTTTCAGTATTTGAATCTGCACTGTTTTTAAGTTTTAAGTATGTGTTAAGTATGCTATCTTTGCTATTTTTGTGGCCTTTTTCTTTCTTCTTTCTCCCTTTCTTCTTTTAAATGCACTATAACTGTGGCAGCTACTGTAATCTCGTCATGTCCTGGATGTGATGACAATAAAAAGCTTGAATCTTGAATCTTGAATCTTGAATTAAAACATGTGCATTGTGAATACAATTATTTGGTCCTGACTTTTCCATGTATGATCTTTCTTTAGAAGACTACTTCTAGACAATGACATTTGCTGTTTGTATTTGTATGATGTGTATAAATGCATGAATCACTTCATGCATTTACATCAGATGTTACATTGTATTTCTGTCTTCCTGGTGCACAATACAAATATGTTCTGCCATTAAACTGTTGGTGCAGAAGAGTCCACAGAATAAGGAGCAACATGCAAGCATTCACAATGTTGAGGGTTACAGAATAGATGATTTGGTTTCTAGATTTCTAGGTTTCTAGGCATCGGTTACAGCATCTAAACTTCCACAAATTCTGGTGCATGTTTATGGTATATTTTCAGATGCATCGTTTGTGGAATTTTACAGTGATTATGCTGTTAGAATCATCCTATAACAGTTAAACACATCACACAGACTGTGACTTGGCAGAGACGCCCCCATTCTTTTGGCCATTTTTTATGCGTTATTTTGACCTAGAGAGATTTAGACAGGAAGGTATGGGAGAGAGAGGGAAGACATGCAGCAAATGACCGCGGGCTGGATTTGAACCTGGGTCCCTACTGTCAGGACTGAGCTTTCATGCTGTGCGCTCTACTCGGTGAGCCGCCCAATTGCCTCGAGTTATTTTTAACCTGACAAATGTAGCTATATCAAAGTGTCACGTTACCTTGGAATGATGAGACCCAGTACAAATTAACCACAACTGCACAACGACATATGACCTCTGCCTTGTAGGCATTACAGACACTAATGACTTTTTTGGATGTGATTCTAGGTCTAGTCCTGCAAACAAATTGCATTACAAAATATGCAAATTGGGTTCCTCATGGTCATTCAAAGTGCTAAAAGAAAAAGAAGAAAATATCACATGTTGATGGACTTCTCAGATAAGGTCAAGTTTTTCCATTTCCCTTATTTATTCACAACTTGCTAAAATAGGATTAGCTTGAACAATAACATTAATTTGTGCAAATTCTAATTCTAAGGAAGCAAATCACTGCCATGTTTTGAATTTTGCCATTGGATTTTGTATGGAAATGTAAAGACCTTTGAAATCACAACATTGAAAATATCATACTTTCAAAACAAAGTCATCAGAATTTCTGTTCACTTGTTTGAAATTCAAACATGGCATTTCAAGTTTACTGTTTCAGAAACATGATTTTGAACATTTTTTTCAATGCTCAATCATTCAGTTAAAAAAATATTGATATTTAAAATATGATATTCATTATCAAGTGTCAAAATACGGATACGTAAGTTCAAACTGAAGTAGCAGGGTATTCCAAGGACAGGCCGAAGCAATCGATACTGAATGGAATGATCCAACTGCTGGCCTAGGAGCGCAGTGATTAACAGATGTCATTGATAATAATTGAAATATTGAGTCAATATTGCAATGCTTTGTGGTAGATGTCTTATCCTTGGGAATTAGCACCTTCAATTCATCCAGTCCCTTGTCGTTTGCCTTGGTCATTGTCAAAAATGTATTCTAAACCCTGCCTTCATTATTTTGAGCTCCAGTCACTCACACACCAATTGACCAGGTTAACTGAAAACCACTCAAGGAAGGACAGCACACCAGTTATTACTGACCCATCATAATGTGGCTGACTAGGAATAGGCTTACAAGGCCTTCCTAAGGTAATCACACTGCACAGCTGAATGCAGGTCTCAAAATAAGGCACACAAAGTGAGCGAGGCAACTTCACACAACACTACAAAAAGTGAAACTGACTCCAACACATATAGCAGCATCACACCACAGTGATGCATTACACGTTATGCAAACAGCATCAAATAAACATTTCCCCAAAATATACAATAACACACTATCACAACAGATAACATGGTTCTTGCCTTTGGAAGTTCTTATTTCTTGAGTTTTCCTTTGCAAACTAAAAAGTGTGATCAAGTCCTCAAAATCCACCTCCCTCAGAAGCTCAGACCCGTCGGCCATTAAAGAGAGCCTTTTCTGACCCATGGTTGTTCTGAGTTCATTTTTTATGAACGCGAAAATGTCCTTTCTCCCCCGCAGTCGGATACAGGCAGAGTGCAACCAACATGCTGGGGAAGGTGGTCTGGAGCCCGTTCCTCAGTACAACTGTCAATAGGTTTGCAGCGGTCTTATCTTGCTCTGTGCTGACAAAAAACCTCCACTGGTTCAGCTCATCAGCGGAGGCCTCTTCCAAGTCAGTAGGACATGAGGAGGAGAGAGCATCAGCCCTTTACAGAGATCAGCGTTGCTGGTGGAGCCAAGTGGAGGACAGGGGATGCAGTGCAACCACAGGCCACTGCCTGCAGCTGGCTGGTCCTGGAGGCAGCAGCCCATGTCCCTCACTGGGGGTATGGGGACATGAATGAGTGGGTTATTTTTCTTGCAATGGACTTGCAACCTGTTATATTTCACTGACATGATGTTGATGTATTGTCATATGCGTGGTCATGGAGAGCCAGTCCCAAATCGCTAACCAACTTCATCACACAGTCTGCCAGACTTGACCCAGTGGGTAAATGGGTTAAAATCCAAGACATCGCTCAACTACTTTCACTTCCTCACTCACAAATCAGAACTCAAAACTCAGTTGGTCTATGTGAGGCATATCAGTCATAGAGACCACTAAACAGTTTGCTTGCTGCTATTCTGTAGCAATCGCTTGTGTTGTTTCATCACCCATGAGGCCAATAAATTCTTCTCAAATAGGTGAGGACAAGTATGAGGTCTTACCATGGCCCTTCTGACAGTACCTCTGAACATTTTCCAATAGAAATGGTCCAAACTGTGCAACAAGCTCTAGACTTCCCTGAATTCTCACAATACCATTGTGTGGGGATTCAGAAGCCCCCTTTCACTCAAGAACGTAATGACAATGACTTATCTTAAAACCTCTTTCCAGTACTGACTTTCTGCTTCGATCTGTCTCCCAAGGGAAGTATCCACGGTGCCCAGACGTTCAGAGTGATGTATAAAGTAAAGTAAAAGCCAGCATATTCTGTATTCGCCACTCATCTCGTGTTATTCTCGGTTATTCGGTTATTCTCTCAGCGTGTTTCCAGTCAGTAAAGCCAGCAACAACAAATGGAATGTGTCTATAACACTTTACAAGCAAAGCAATATAATGCTTTGGTGGACAGTGAATATATAATCCTTTCCCATCGTACAATTCCCCGATTCTGAAGGTGTCTGGTTAATGCATCATTAGTGAGAGAATGTGTCTGCCTGCTCAATCCCTCTCCAGGATGCTGGATACTTGGCTGCCTGATTTCTGAAAGGCCCAAACCCCTTTCATCAGAATTCCCTTTCAGGCCTTCTCTGTAATCAATCCCCATAATGAAGGGTCTTCACAGATGATTGGACCTGCCGTTTCAAATGAGCATGAAGTAACTTTACTTTCCCCTGTTTGGTCGCCGTCACCATCTTTGTCGGTTTCTTCGTCGTTTTCCCGATCTTGTTGTACGCCTTGCTGTACTAGGGGTTACAGTAAGGGGTGTGGCGCTGATAGGAGCTAGAGGCTTCCAGGTCAACGTTTTCATTAGAAGCTACCTGAGGGCCTGACTGTGCATTGCTGCAACCAACAACGATAGACAGTAGAGTGGCAGCCTCTGTCGCAATGCAATTGGCAGCTGTGATATTCCCACCCCGTCTTCATCACTTTGCGTAACTTTTTTGAAAAACCTGCTGTAGTCGCTTCATTCAATTACTTTTTCTTTCTCTTGGCAGTTCCACTGGGCTTTTGATTAACGTTGTTAATTTTCTGCTGCTTGGCATTTTTTTAATCTATGTAAGTCACTTGCTCTCTCTGCCCACCCAACTTGACCATTAACCAATCAAGACAGAGAATCCTGCTAGCTCTGCAACAGTGAAAACATCGGCAAAACTGAGGGACTAGCCAGGCTCTGGTGTGGGTGTACAGCACACGCATTGTATAAAATACAGATTAAGACTGATTATTATCCAGCTGATTGGATAATTATCAAGGGAATTGGTCAAGCTTTGTGTCATATAATTGGAGCCATTACATTTTTTATATGCAACATTTAGTTCTCGGGTTCACTCTGGAGACTGACCTCAGCTTTACATAATTTATATCTATACTATTAAGTTATATACTATTAAGTTATCTTCAAAGATGTTTTCTCCGTCTTGTCTTCAACCATCAAACATACTGTAAGTGCAGAACTGACTGAGAGCAACACCCAGAGCAGCATTAGATTCTTAATTCTGGTCATAATTAGCAGACCTTGAGTGTGACAGTCGAGATGATTACACATCATCCAATGTTATAACATTAGCCGTCTGCAGCGGCTAAATGGAGTATGATACCACTCTTTCATGTTATACTGTTATATAGGGATTGTGCCATGTAATTAAAGGAACAGTAAGGCACAGCTATTAGAGGAAAATGGAAAGCTTTTTCAACCCCTGTCTTCTGATCATGTGGGGACGATTGTGGACAACACATTTTTATTGGTCCAGTATTGAAGAGAATGCTGCAGCCGTAATCCGTGAAAACCGGATCCAATGTAAACCTTTGGGGCAATAGAGCCCGTCAATTCAGGCCCTCTGAAGGTTCCTGTTTTTGCCAATGACTTAGATGACACGATCTCATAATGGAAAGAATCCCTACAGAGAAATAACACTTACTTCTTTATCTTTCTGTTGATCACAGTGTGTTTGTTATTGTGACCAACCAAGTCTAGTACATGTATTTAGAGCTAGCTTGTTGGGCCCGTCTGTCTGCCTGTCTGTGGGTTTTGTGTATCTCGACACAATTAAGCTAGACGCTGTTTGGGTTTTAGCAACCATATAGGAAACTTGTGTGTTTGTTTGTAAGTGCTGGACAAAATCACAAAGACCTATTTATAAAGACCCTACTATACTTTTTTTAAAAGACAATATATATAGACTATTTCCCGGGGATAACTAGAGTTATATACATTATATGAAATGCAGAATGTGATTATTTTAAGATAATTGAAATGTAATAAATAATTAATTAATTAATAATTAATAATTTAATAAATGGCTACAACAATTTGGGTGTGGGGGTTAGATAATCTTGTTTAACACGTTACATTTTTTCTTCCTCTGTCAACAGTTATCATTCATGGTGATGAACACGAAAGCTCTCTGTAACGTAATAAGGATATTCAATAAGAGCAACATTGATAAATCCTATTAATAAGGTACATTAGGTACAAAGTACAAACATAACATGTTAAAATATCAGCTGTAGAACATTTAAATGTTCCTGTGTTTGGAGTAAAGGTTGTGTTGCTACTAACACAGTGAGTTAACCAACAATGGATACAGATAGACGAGAGGCTGTGTAGCTTTAAGGAAGCTTGGTTTATTATTAGAAATAATCACCTTGGAAAGGGGAATTTAATCAATGTGGATAAAACAAGAATACAACAAAAGAAATACCTAAAATAAAAACCTACTAACCCTAAATGATCAATTCAAGTAGGACAACACCAATTCAATTGTTAGGGAAATCAATTAATGTCTTATATTGAGTAAAAATAAAAATAAAGTGTGACTACTCTAGGGTTTATGGAACACCAATGTGTGGCTACATATACATAACAAATATTATGCTTTGGTCGAAAACCACTATTCTGTTTCTTATCAAGGGAGCGAGGTTGGTACATGTAATAGATCACTGTTGGAACATGTAATAGATCACCGTTACAGCCACCACTGTCACCACCAGTCACCCCGGGGTGGCGACTGGGCCTTCAGGTCGGCGGGGTCAGCGGGGTCAGCGGTACATCTCAGTCAGCACCGTCCCTCACTGAGTGAGGAGCCGAACCAGAAGCACCCGCCACCGCCCGGGAGGAGAGGGACCATCAGCCTTGGGTTGCCAAGAGCAACACAGACAGACGCAGACGGCAATGAGTCCTGTCAGTGGTCCTGAGGCCCACTGAGGCCAGCGTGGTGGAGTTCCAGATACAGAATGTTCTCTACACGGTGAGCCCTTCTGGGCCACCAAGGGGTTCGCCACTACAGCTTCAAAGACCTGGACTTACTGCACACATAGACAAGCAGCTGACAAAGCTAGTAAACTGACCAAACAATTTAAACAAATAACAGAAAGATGTCCCCATCTGGGAACAGTTAAACACTGCTAAATAATAAAATTTCTCCCTCTACTTTGGTAATTTTATTTAGTTAAACATTTCAGTTTTGTTGGACTTTGATGATGCATGCTTTATACGTGTATTCCTCCACTGCATATGGTGGAGTGACTGAAGTATTTGAATCCATGCCTTAGGTCATCCACACTTTGAATCATGTAACAGGTTTACTTTCAAACCTCTGTTAAAGGTATAATATGGAAACGCTGTAGTTGCTAATGGGACCACAGTGGTTAATGGTAACAGTGTGATTTATTGCGCTATTGAGTATGGCTGGATGTATCATTCGTTCCAACTTAATAGGCCTACAGCTGGGTGGTAGGCCTACTGTCAGCGAGACTGTGTAAACACTGAACATTTACGGCGCTGTAGGTAAGACTTGTTGAAAGTTATATAT
>OMKI01057141.1:19863-31223 GCA_900302315.1 Phycis blennoides | reverse complement strand
TATATATATATATATATATATATATATATATATATATATATATATATATATATATAGAGAGAGAGAGAGAGAGAGAGAGAGAGAGAGAGAGAGAGAGAGAGAGAGAGAGAGAGAGAGAGAAATGGAGAGAGAGCGATACAGAGAGAGAGAGAGAGAGAGAGAGAGAGAGAGAGAGAGAGAGAGAGAGAATGCCAGAAATGTTTTGATTTTGAAAAAGACCAACCCCAAAAAATGGCCCCTACCTCTCTGCTCCCTCCTCCCTCCCTTCGTTTCTCCGCCATTGAGTAGTGTTGCATTCATTCATTTGTGATTGACAGGCAGGATGGATTCCCCGAACCAATCAAGGAAGAGATGCCATCATTTGGTCAGAGATTGGTGAGAAAGGAGACCCAGGAGTGGTCTAGAATTTAACGTCTCATGCAGAGATATGCTGCAGTCAACAAAAACGGCTATCCCATGATGACAGAACTTTTTTTTAGGAAAATGTTGCCAATTCATTAAATATAACAAACTGAGCTGTATATCTGTGTGTAAAGGTATACGTATCATGTAAGCAACAAAGTTCCGCAGTGTGACAAGATTAATAAAAATCATGTGTAACACAAATATTATATATATATATATATATCGCAAATTGAGAAATGCAACTCTGACCACCTCCTTGCAAACTGGCCAAGAGAGGGTGCAGAATGACCGAATAAACTCCCGAGTACGAGCATCACACACCTGCGCAACTCGGTCCTTTGGCGTCTTTTCGCCGTCCAATGAGAACGCAACACTGTAGATCTCTTCGCAGCCTCGCCAGGGTGAATCCAACACACGTTCCCTTTACCCAAAACCATGGCTGAAGGGGCTGAAGCTGAGGATGAGATCCAATTCTTACGAACTGTAAGTGTTTGTTTACCTTTTTCTTTTGGTCCAGGTATTTGTCTATGTCGGTGTTGCCTCGGTTGTTGAACGTCAAGCTCTTGGAAGCATCAATCTTGTTGCTTGTGTTGCCTCGTCGTCCGATGTAGTATACCGCAAGCTGCGACAAGCGCAGTGCCGGATGACGGCTCAAGGCTGCCATGCTAGCCCCAATATATGTATCACTCATTTAAGTCGCGTCATGTCCGCATATGGTCTTACCAATACGTGCACGCCTTTCAATCACTTGAGGAAATGCTTTGTATGATGGACGGACGACGCGGTATAGTCAAGCTTGACAAAATGCTTAAGATGTGGAGAGGGAAGAATCTGCATCTCGTATTCTCTTCCTGATTATTTATTTAATGATGATTTACAGAACGTTACAATATGAGAATTCGGCAGACATATAAAGCTTTTTGCCCAGGTTGGGGGTGCCGCAAATGGACAGAAGAGTTGTGGTGTGTTGCGGGTATGTTTTCCGCTCTCTGCTGCCTTTTTTTTCTCCTGTGGGGAGTGGATTCGGGGGCGCAGTGCAGTGCGGATCGGATCGCCTGCACAGTTAACAGCACCAGAGATGCACTATGCGACTGGTCATTCAAGGCCATCATATTACTGTACGTTTTGGTAGGGATCAATACCATGTGTGTTAATACAAATTGGAGATGCTATGCCCTCGCCAGTGTAAACAAGATATGGCGCCTGGTGCAGAAATGGTTAGTAGATGGAGGAAAACAGACTGAATGTTGAAGATCAACTGATTGTTTATTTAAGTAAAATTGTAAAAAAAACATGTGCTGCTTTATAGCTTCAGAAATGCAAATATTTCGTTGCTTTTGGATGCAGATTATTATAAAACTTGAGTTATTTTCCTTGGCTGGTCAGACCAAGCATCCAAATGCAGAACATCACTGGAGTCTGCCAGGTTATTTGCAATTGTTTGTGGCATTTAGATATAGAGCAAATTATCAACACATGACTGGATAAAGGCTAGTTGCAGGCAGCCCTTTCAAGATACCCTTACCCTGCTTTTTGAAATATTGTCTTTATACTCTCTTCCTTCTCTATATTCAAGTGCAGATGACAAAATTGAGCAATAAAGGTTGTCTTTCTATGTATGAAATCAATTTCAGTAGTTGATTGATATTTATTGGTATATGCATATATATATCCATACTACATTAGGTGCTAGCCTCAGACTTTATAGGGCGCCCGGAGGAATCCTCCCCCAGGATTTAAACATCTTAAAGCACCGCTCCAAGCAATGTGAGGTTGAGATGCCACACCTCGCTCAACTTCCTTTGGACCACTTACATGATTACAGCATTCTTACATGAACACTTGATGGATGAATGCACTGCTCATCACAGTTTACATCCAAATTGTCCCACTAATGCCACTGTCTCTCACTGTCAGTATAGGCCAAAGCGTGTATGCAGAGAAACATACACCTGCATCGTGAAACTTGAGTTGAGTTTGTTTGGATCTGTGTTGGGCTGATTGTAGTTTTTAATCGATATGCTTTTGAGTGATCACTGGTTGGAGCCGACAGTAGAAACATGCTAGCACCAGTGCTGTTTGGAATGATCCATGATGCCATGCATCTGTTTACTTTGTTCATTTGTCGTTGGCAATCATTTAACAGTTATTCGTAGTTTATTCAAGTTTTTGATTGACGGCGTGAGATGGTATATCTGATATATCCATAGTGATATGATTTCCAACCTTCACCTAGAGGGTCAACATAGGCATCCCCATGTTTACAGTGTTGGTCAGCTGGCCATGTGCTCGCTCTCTGCGAAGAATGAACCACTTGAGGAATAGCTGATGGGTGCCACATTATATGACATTATATGAATACATGTTATGATGCCATGATGACATTTCAACTGGTGGTATGATGTGCATGTGCAGCACTTTACTGCACTCCAACAAATGCACCTTCAGCTGCCAGGAAGAAGTGACTGAGGGGGGGGGGACATTTTTTTCATAAAATAATCATTTATTGATTTAACCATGCAATAGCCTCAGCAAGGCTAAATAACAACAACATAAGGCTACTCTTTCGAAATCAAAGAATACATTTATTAATCAGAGTAATAACATAAGAATGTAGCGCGAGTAGAGCACAAATTATTTTTTTAATTTATGAAAGATTTTCTGGAAAAATCAGGGAGGGGGGGCATATGAACAACTGCCTGAGGCTTGAGTGAAAGCCTCAGACCTCAAAACAGTATTTGAGAAACGACAGCCTGAGCCATCGTCAGATCAGCCGTTGTGTTGTTTTTGATATTGTTCTGTAGACACATGACGCTTACACAGGGGGTGCAGAACATGCAGCTGAGGGGGCTAAGCCCCCTTAAGACCCCTTGTGGCGCCGGGCCTGAATTGCAAGCAAACTTTTGTTGATTTTTGAGTTGGGACAGATATTGTGATTATGTTGATTCTACAAAACAATATCACGTTTTCTGTATGAGCTCATCCTTTGTGTGTGTTTTTTGTATACTTTAAATAAATTCTAAGCATTACATTTTTGACAATACTTGCAGTTTGATGTATTTGATGTGCTAGGTGTTGTTTTGCCGTTGTTGACATGTGGCACAGCCAATGATTCATGGGCTGTGTAGTTTTCCGTCTGTTCAGCTGTTGGAAGACATTTCCTGTCGTCTTCATTGTTAAAAAGGTTTCAAACAATCAATATCTATATGGCTGCATGGCTCCCAGTCAAGTACAGCCGAGAGTGGTTTCAGATTCCAGAGGTCATAATGGAGGGAGGTGTGTATTGGACGAATGGGGTTAAGCACTTGTGATATTTGGAGTGTTGCATACATAACTGGACACACATTTTACAGATAACATTTACATTGTGATGCATTCTCACTGACACACTTGTTTTCTACTATTTCATTTTTACCCCTCCTCACTCATCTTCTGTAAGCCTTTCAAGGTGCTATTTGAATATGAATCATATGTATGTGACTCACAGTGTCGGCTGCTGCTCCAGTTTATACAGGAGAAAAAATGAATGTATGGCATGTGAAAAACTGGAATTAAGGAATGCTAGTTTGTACAAAAGGCATTGCCTATGTATGTATCAATCTATTATCTGTGTATACCGAATCGAATTGTTTCCCAGTCTCTTCCTGTATTTACTTCTTCCTTCCTCCGCATGGGAGGCTGTGTGTTGAGGTGTGGGCAGTGTTAGGTTTACGCCACTCGTATGAGGAGCATTGATTGATGGGGTTATTCCTGAACGATGGCTTCCTGACTCTGTGCCTCCCCCCACACCATCCCCTACATCTGACACTGAGTTTAGAGGGACAGCTTTGTCTAGGCAGTGCCTGGCCTTTTGGCTGTGATGCGGCTTTCATTTCACAACTCTTCATCCAGTAAAAAGGTCATCAAAGGGACATCAAGACACTTGCATTCATTTGTCATTGGTCTTTTCCTCATTTTCTCGCATCATATTTTATCTGTAACTTCATCAAAATGCTCTTTGGTCATCATTTTCACGTCTGTCCTTCAGAGTCAGTTTGGCCAATGATACTCGCGACATTTGGATCTATTTCACAGGTAGAGGCCAATTGTGTTCACGTTAAGACGTATTTTTCGTTATAGACTTGAGCTTCCAGAGTCCAGATGTTAAATACTCTGGCAAAGGGTATATTTCAGTTATTTATTTTACTCCAATTTTACTGAGGAAAATCTCAATGTATTTTTAACTCAGACCAGTGACATGCACATGACTAAAAATAATTTGATAAGTACAGTTTGTTACAAAAAGTTTGAGAAATCAGGTCAAGGTTCATTTTGTTTCAACAATTGTGTGAAAGTGAAGAATGCAGTACATGTCAACACAGAGTAAAAACCTTGCGAGAGCCACTGTGTTCTTTTTTGTGATCACATTTAAAAATTTATTAAATGAAAACAAAGACGGGAGACAATATAATTATGGACAACGGACAGCAACAAAACAAAAACAAAACAGACCGAAGTACAAGAACAGGTATCCTGCCCACCCAACCACAGGAGGCCAAGGAGACTACTTCAGATGCCTAGCGATAGCGGAAGATACTTTAGTCCAAAAAATGTAATTTAGTTGACATAGCTTTAAAGTTCTGTATTGACAATGTCCATAAATGTGAGGGCCTACTGGTGCCGCTTTCTTGGCAATCTTAGCTGCTGTTAAGCTAGCAAACCACACATGCCTCAGCTGAGAGGATCATGCTAAAGATGAATCATTTTGACAATAACACAAGTGGGGCAGATGAGATGCTTCTACAGCCCATGTGCCCCACTTAAGTGGAAGACTGCAGGACATTATCAGACCGTATGGACAAAGGGCTCCCGAGGAGCAAAGGGTGCAGTTGGAGTTTGCAAGAAATATCACTTGAAACAATTGCCTCAGAGTGAGAATCATCCAGTTCTACTCTGATTTATCCAACAATTTGTGTAAAAAATAGTACACATTTCCAGTTGTATTAACGGTTATATTAACCGGTTTAGCTGAAGTTTCAACGACTGGTGCGGTCCTGATAAACTGTGTGTAAAAAAATTAATAAGTAAATAAAAACGACGACAAATTTGTCTGTAGACAAAACATATTTGTCTATGCAAGTTTATTTTGGGTGTTAAATGTCGCACTCTTTGAAGCATCAAGCTTGTTTCTTGTATTGCCTTTGTCGTCTGGTGTAGTGTATTGCATGTGAAGATGTGAATTGAAATAACTGGATATTAAACAAATATTCACGCTCAAAGCATTAGTTCTGTAGTAATAATAATTTTGTCTTTCCCTTGATTAATATGTAATGGAATTCCTGTATCCTAAGTCTCTATATCATGTTTATTTTGTTATCACAGTGCACATAAAGATAAGATGGACTTGGGGCTCTCTGCACCCAATTCAACAAATCCACTTTTAGGTTACAGCCACATTCAATCACAGATTCAAGCACGTTGTCCAGACCCTCCTGATATCAACGCAAAGTTGCATGTTTGAATGCCAGGCCGATAGTTATTAAGTCTCTTGTTGTAGGAAATTTGTCCTAAGTGGCCAAATATTCTTATAGAGTGACGTTATTGGTCCTAACCCTGCTTTTAGCAGTAAAACTTCAATATAATATATTGACAGGTCAATAGTCCTCATCATAACATCGCTCATAACTCAGAGAAAGGCTGTGAATGCTTGATAAGATGGCACTCTTCTCAGTTAATTGTTTCAGAAGGTGGTTGAATTGAGGTGACAATGCATCCGCGTTTGTTCAGAGAATGTATTGACACATTCACAAATGAATTTATGAATTAATTCACGTTAATTCATAAATAACATGAATTAATAATATTTCCATGGGGGAAAGCTCTGCACAAATGTGCCATCTCCGGTCCTGCCCCTCGGGGACATACTGTGTCTCTCGCACTCTTCAAGTTTAAAGTGCCGTTGATGGTGGTCGATGTCTGTATGGATTTCCTTGTTTTCGTTTGCATATTTTACCATGTATGGATTGAACTGTTTTTTTTTTTTTTCTCACAAGCTCTGCATGTAAAATGCTGTAGGAATATCCAAGCATCCACCTCACCCACTTAAACTGTAAAGAGTATCATGAACTGCAATTACAGTGGACTCCATTAACAGGCACTGCAATATGCATTATATTAACAGATCAACATAGAACAGTAGCCTAATGGAAAATGTACAAAATACATCACGCCATCTTTAAACCTGCGAGTTTCCACCTTGTGAAGCACTTAATATCAGTAAGCATATACCTTTTTTCATGTGCCCAGCTCCGCCGCTAGTTCTGCATCGGACAAGGAAATTGCATGGTGTGGTGTGCTTATATATTATTTATATTTGTTGTTCATACAACAAATTGTCTTTTATTTGTAAGTGGTGTGCTGAAACAGTTCTTAGATTGCTGGCAACGTTTTTGTTTTAAGAATACAGACTAACTTAGACATTAGCCTGGCAGACATTTTAAGATCAAGCTGCGTCTTGCATTTGGTAGATACAGCAAAACCAACAGCTGCTGTGTTTTTTGTGGGGTTACACAAGGAAAGGTCTACATTGGTTAGTAGGAGAGGATATAATAATAACGGCAACAATTTAGCCTTTTATAATTATGTCATATGAAAGAAAGATACATAATCACACAGTTAAGAACTCTGTGCACAACACACTTTGTGTGTTGTATCTATTTTTATATTATAGCCTTTCATCAAATTTGAATGATCCGTTTAAGACATTACATTTATTTGGTTTGTTTTCAGATAGACCGAACCCTCACAATTATATCTGGTGTTGAGTAAATTACATTCAACAATACATTTTCGTTTGATATTTGTGCTTGCTGTATTAATATAGCTGTAGATGTAATTGTTGTATAACAATGATTTAATGTGAAGTTAAGGTCACTCTTAGTTTCTCTTCTCACATTTCACTCTTAAAATCCCTGTCCCACTTGAGAGAACCTTTTTGTCATAAGCACTTTTAGCACAGTTCCTAGGAGTAACTCCAGAGGTGAGTTACTACAGGCCTTGATCAATAAAACAAAGAAACTCTACCCACATTGCAGGAGAGATACTTTGACATAAGTGTCTCAGAGGTGTTTAAACAGATTCAAATGTGTATTTCTTCCTCGTTTGTATCGGATTACCAAACGTTACAAATATAATGTGTAATCCTCCTTTACACAAACCTATTTGGTACCAAACGAAAGCCAAAATATCCTTCCTTCCTTCATCACACAATGCATGGAAAACATGCAGAAAAAAAATACATTTTCCCCCTTATTCCTTTATCAAAAACTAAGAAAGTCATATAACTACATTTAATATTCATATTCCATATCTGTTATTTTTTACAGGATCAGAATTGCTTTACTCCTTTGCATGACAACTCATGTTTGAACGAAGGCAGCTTGGTCAACCCCTGTGATTGGATTGAATTGGGCGATGGCCTCACACTGGTGTACAAACAGCTTGACTGGAGACCATTTTGTAACATTTCAAGCTATTCCATAAGTCTGGAGCTTTGCAGGGTTAGTCCATCTCCTTATTAAACCCATGATCTTCATGACTAAGAGTGAGTGTAAGGGTGCTGATAGACTTGCTTTAGACCAAGCGTAAGCGTGTGCGACCTGCTGTGTCCTGTGTGCAGACTTGCTGCATCATTACATTTACATTTAGGGCATTTAGCAGATGCTTTTCTCCAAAGCGACTTACAAAGAGTACATTTGTCATAAGAAGGTGAAACATTTCATTGCTGCTAATACAGTAAGAAAGTCACCAGAACAAGTTTCAAGCATTTCAATTGCTAGGTTAACCATTGCTAGTATACAACATCTGACTAAGTGCCAAGTTACAAAGAGTGATTAAAGTGCCAAGACGTACAACGTGTGAGAGCATGAGGGTAGGGTTTTGTTTTTTTTAATAGGGGTAGAGGATGGATGTTATGCAGGGTTCAGGTGAACTCTGAACAAGTGAGTCTTCAGTCTCTTCCCGAAGATGGGGAGTGACTCTGCAGTCCTGACATTGGCAGGGAGCTCGTTCCACCACTGCGGTGCCAAAACGGAGAAGTTGTGATTTCACCATCCAACCTTTTCCTCCCTTTAGTGATGGAGGTACCAGTCGACCAGCTGAGGTAGTTGAGCGGAGTGCTCGAGCAGGGGCGTGGGGTTTCACTAATGCTTGGAGGTAGGTAGGGGCAGTTCCATTAACGGCTTTGTAGGCCAGTAGCATCATCTTGAATTTGATGCGAGCCACTACAGGGAGCCAGTGGAGGTCATGGAAGAGGGGGGTCACGTGGGAGAATCTGTGTCGGTTGAACACGAGGCGTGCTGCCGCGTTCTGGATCCGCTGCAAAGGTTTAATCGTGGTTGCAGTCCAGCTAAGAGCGAGTTGCAGTAGTTGAGGCGGGAGATGACAAGTGCTTGGGTCAGGAGCTGTGTCGCTTCCCTCGTGAGGAAAGGCCGGATCCTGCGGATGTTGTGTAGTACAGGATCGGGTCACTGCAGTGATGTTTGCAGTGCAGGACAGTTGGTTGCCGAGTATTATGCCCAGGTTCCTTGCGGTCGGTGAGGCACATACTGTGATGCCCTCGACCGAGACCAGTAGGTCCCTATGAGGGCAGTCTTTCCCCGGTATGAAGAGAAGCTCCGTCTTTGCGAGATTGAGATTGAGTTGATGCGCAGTTGTCCAAGAGCTGATGTCTGCCAAACATTCTGAGATGCGTGTTGCAATCAGAGCGTCTGAGGGGGGAAAGGAGAGGAACAGTTGAGTGTCGTCCACATAACAGTGATAGGAGAAGCCGTGTGATGTGATTACAGAGCCTAGAGGTCTGGTATATAGGGAGAACTGAGCCTTGAGGGACACCAGTGTTTAGCGAGCGGGGTTTGGACAGGGAGCCATTCCATGTGACCTGATGAGTGCGATCCATACGGTAAGATGTGAACCAGGCTAGCACAGTGTCAGTAATGCCGAGTTCAGCGAGGGTGGTGAGGAGGGTCTGGTGGTTCACGGTGTCGAACGCTGCAGAGAGGTCGAGGAGAACACGGGCCAAAGCGCATATAGATAGTGGAGGTCTCCACTTGGGGCAGACCACAGTAATCGGAAATCGTACAAAAGCATGTGTATTGCGTGCTCATGTAAATAAACAACACACATAACCAACGCGATCTGTTGCCAGCTGGTCTGACATGCATGCTTATCGCTATGCATATAAAGACTGTGATCATATAGGTAGAGAATTAGAAATTACGGACTAGATCCGGCAGTCTCTCCTCGAAACTTTCCGCTATGCTAGTAACAACTTCCCCGACTCGGACCTCGAGGTCACTGTGTTTATTCGCACGATCGCCCCCCAAGTTTCTTGTCAGTATTGCATCTTGCGGATGCTTTGTTCTTTTTGTAATCTTCTATGGTTTGCTTGAAGGGAACTTGTCTAGTCGGGAGCACGTATGCACCCCAAGTATGCACCAAGAAGAGCAGTGGCAACAAGGAAGTCGATAAAGTCGATGCGTATGTTTACACTTATATCTATCTGTCAGTTCACCATTGAGATATAGCCGTTTACGCTACTCTTAATACCCATAGCACTATAGAACTGACTCTTATTGACATTTTAAGTGCACTTCACCTGGGCTATAGCCTTCGCTATGACTGTGTTTCTCAAGATCGTGTTATAGCAAGAATCTAATTATTGACAACAACATGCATATGTATTTAGTTTTAATAACAGTTCATGTTCTACAGTTCAACTTAAGCTGGATCAACGCCTGGGTCTCTATCTTCTATCCAAACCCCAATTGAGGTCCAAGCAAGTGCTGTGTTATGAGTCTTTATGAGAGCAGGTCTTCTGTACAGCTCAACATCACCACCAGCATCTGAGATGAAGCATGCATATAATTCATTTTAGGGGAATTACTAGAGAAAATAATCAAGATGGAAATTAATAACGTATTTGATTATGTGCCTAAACTTCGGGCGCTTTGTTGAGGTTTAGCATCCTGGCACGGCATCCTCATGTCAATATAAAAGAAAATATATAGCCAATGTGTGCTGCGTGTTTCTTCTGCCTCCACCCTGAACCCCACCCACAAAACAATGTTATTGTTTACTAAAAGAAAAACTCTATAACAATATACATTTTTAAAGTGATGTGTAACATTGGAAATGGCTAGGTTTTGTTATAGGTCCACTCTTTGGTTAGTTAGCAGGATATGTGGAAAATCTGCGATGTGTTATAACATTGTTCAATATTGTGATGACGTTGTGACATGTGATAAGTAAACAAATATTGACGTTAGCGTCTTTACAGTTCCTATGTCTTTCTGCTTTAATGGGTACATTGCATACCATAACATAGACCTCAAGAATTATAGCCTATGCCCACTGATTAAGAAATTATATGCATTTATTGAACAAATTGCACATGAATACCTAAACAATTAAATAGAACATTATTAACATTATTAAACCCTTTTAAGAAAGTTTTTTGTAAACTAGACAAAAACATACAGTATATTGCCATAACTTGAAGAAAAATCTGAGGAAAATAACTAACAATATAAATGAAACATGCCATTTTAGAATAACTAATCTCTCTCATCGCAGTCATCAAGGTCCTTGACTCTGCCCAACAAGGTGCAGAGGTCTATTGTGTGTGTGTGTGTGTGTGTGTGTGTGTGTGTGTGTGTGTGTGTGTGTGTGTGTGTGTGTGTGTGTGTGTGTGTGTGTGTGTGTGTGTGTGTGTGTGTGTGTGTGTGTGTGTGTGTGTGTGTGCGCGCTCTCTCTCTCTCTCTCTCTCTCTCTCTCTCTCTCTCTCTCTCTCTCACACATTCACTCACTCTCTTAGAGCAGAGAAAGGTTTCTTGTAGCAACTCAGAAAGCTTCACTGTAAAAAAAAGTCAAACTAACGAACGAGCCAGAGGTGAGGTGACGCCAAACCAGAAAGACGA
>OMKI01057141.1:0-18006 GCA_900302315.1 Phycis blennoides | reverse complement strand
TAATTAGTACAACAAATATAATTGAGTTTAATGTTTTAATAATTTAATATAATGTTGGATTCATCTTATAATAATTTGTGTGTGTGTGTGTGTGTGTGTGTGTGTGTGTGTGTGTGTGTGTGTGTGTGTGTGTGTGTGTGTGTATAGGCTTGAGTGCAACAGTAAATTAATCAATTCAAACCATCAACCATTAATTTGTTAATCAGGATCAAGAAATTAATAAGATCAAGAAATTCTACAAACTTCCTAATATTGTTCTTAAACTCCTAGTTCCTTCTCCTAGTTGCATCAATAGTTTCCTTAGAATCTTTAATTGCCTTAAGATTTTGTTTACAATAATGTCTTAGTTATTTAATTATTTCTATAACTTAGTTATAGAAGTTATTTTATATGGTTGTGAGTAGTTTCAGGCCATGTTTGGTTAAGTGTAAATCAACTAACAATCAAATAGTAAATAATGCAATTTCTTATCACCTTTCAGGACTTTACTTACTTGTGCAGTGTGTAGTACCCTAGACCCGTCCTTTTTATATTAGAATAATTATATCGTGCACATTTCTTTATCAGTGAGCAGCAACACCTAACAATAAGATGACACACATATTGTAAATAGAAGCATTTCAAATAAAAAAAATCCTTAACAATTAAATCAAGGCAAAACAGTTCTTGGGACAACGTAGGACAAGCAAACTTATCTTAATTCCTTTTTGTCTATCAATGAATCCAATCATAAGAAGTAACATCAGTGATGACGATTTTTGTTCTTAAGATACTGTACCTTTATGAAGCTGCCCCTAGGTTTAGTCCACATCATGTTTATGTCTAGTCCGTGTCTGTACACTGAGAGCATGGAAAACCCGGAGTCAAATTCCTTGTATGTTTGCGAACATACTTGGCGAATAAAGCTGATTCTGATTCTGATTCTGATTCTGATCATTTAATATTCAGCTGTGCATTTGATTTTTATTTGTACATAGATACATGTGGATGCCTACTTTTTCCATTGTGCTGGAGTGCAGTGGACATTTTTATTTTTGTAAGAACAGAATATTGAAGAACAGATTAGTAGGTTGTAGTGAAAGGGATTAAAATGAGAATGCTTGCCTCAACACCTCAGCCCCACTTGAGCCAGTGAATGTCACGTTTAATGAGCATGATTCTCAGAGGCAACAATCCTGAGTGCCTTTGAGCGGAAAGAGCAACACCCCCATGTGGACCAAAGATGACATGCAGATAAAACTGTTTTCATTTTTAAAATGTTTGCAAATTTATTTGGCAAACATGTTTGTTTAAAGCCAGGCTGTCCATCTCGGTTCCAGACTCATATCTTGAGGAAAAACCGGAAGTAAGCTTGCAAGATTAAGGTTGGCTTTGCAAGGCGGCATTCATTTGACATTTTTATGAATCTTCTTTTCTGTCCCAGGACGACGAGGTGGTGCTGCAGTGTTCTGCCACAGTTCACAAAGAGCAGCAGAAGCTTTGTCTGGCAGCTGAAGGCTTTGGAAACAGACTGTGCTTTCTAGAGTCTACATCCAACTCCAAGGTAAAGGTTCCCTCAACATAACATCAAAAAGTTGGATTACCAAGTGTCTACCCCTAACTGATGCCAATATATTGGCCAAATACGTGTTTTTATTTACGCAATTCAGAACTGTTAACGAGGTGTAAGCCTATTCGACTACACAGACACACTGAGGCATTCGCTGTCATGTGACGTGTATGATTTAATAAAAAAATATAAACTCCCTAAATTCTCCCAATATTAACACCACCATAAGAATCACCAAACTGTTGGTTTGTTCATATAAATGATCTAAGCTATTGTCATACTTTTGAATATATCTATGTTTAATAGATTTCACTTCTACTGTGCACACTTCTTCTGTGCGAGTGCCAGTGGTGTGTCTTCAGTAATTTAGGAGGGCTGGGAGTCACACACACACACACACACACACACACACACACACACACACACACACACACACACACACACACACACACACAAAACCGAGAGGCTTTTGAGTGCAATGCCATTGCTGAATTAGCAGAAAGTGAAACATTTCACAACTGTACTGTATGTATACGTGTATGTTTGTGTAACGTGTTGAATGTGGTGATCTGAAGCACGGCTTTGTTCTGATACACTTTGTGGTTTTGTGTTATTTAGAATGTGCCTCCAGACCTGTCCATCTGCGCGTTTGTTCTGGAGCAGTCGCTGTCAGTACGGGCGCTGCAGGAGATGCTGGCCAACACAGAGGAGAAGGCTGAAGGGGTGAGTCGCACGCTGCAGTCATGGAGCCATGGTTTCATGCTTACCCACACACTGACCAAAAAGATTTACAAGTAAAATCAAACGACACCTACACAGGAAAAACCCACACAGCTATGGTATGAGCAAGCAATGGGGATATGTTTTCTTTTATTAAACCATTAAAGCAGGTAAGTCATTAAGAGCTAATTCTTCTTGACAATGGCAGCCTGGCTCGTGGCAGAAGCTGCTTGAGTGAAAAGGGACTGAAATATAAAATGGTTAAGAATACAAAAAAACTGATGCGGATCAGTAGAACATCCCAGGTGTAGACTGACAGTATAACTTGTTACACACACACATGCATCCATGCTTGGAGCACATCATCATCAGCAAACAAAGTTGATGTGGCCAGTAGGCATGCGGTGCATAGTTAGTAGCATAAGTGCTTGAGCAGATATAAGAGATGCACATGTGATGATGACTGCCCACATACATACAGATAACATACAGTATAATGTCCAGTATGCTCCATGAAATGGTGGGACATACGATAGACCACAACACCGATCACTGTCATGGGTTACACAAATGTCCATTGCTCTGTCCCTGCAAAACAGGCGGTGCCTTTAATTTCTATTTTACATATCCAGAGTTTAGTTAATCACCCCAAAAGCTCTAGCATGCACACTACTATGTGCATGAGATGGTAAACTAAGGTGCCGGCCAGATTGATATATTTAATGAATGAAGTGTGCAAGTCCAAAGGGGAGTCCCAAGGGACCCTGGGGGCCGCATGATGTAGGCGTTCCACATCCTTTTCATCCCTAACAGGTAGGGTTGCAATTCAGGTCAATGCATCCCACTGAACCCCCATCATATATCTGGGGCGCTGGCAGGAAGCTGCTTAGGCTTTGAGGTGGGCCAACCAAAAATGCAGTTTGTGGAGAGTTCTCGCGGTGAAAGAACAAGTGTGTGACAGGGGACGGGGTTTGTTTTGAGGGCTTATTCATCCTGCAGGGGTTTTTTATTCTACCTATGCTGAATAGAGTGGTCCTCCTTCAAGCATGCTCGAAGGTTTATTATTGTTCAGCTGTGCGGTGGGCTAGGAACCTCTCCAGGAGCAACAGACAAGCTCTCCTAAACTCTATTGCTCATTGAACTCTCACCTGCTTTGTTACCCTCATTCACTTCCATCTGAGTCCTATGTAATGTACTCCAGCCAACAGAGAGCATACCAACGGTTCCTAACACGCTCCTTGGTGTAATACCTGCCTCTCCTTAACACAGAAATCATGCACACTGTGGCAGCTGTTTGGATTCTTTGTCTTACTTCATTGCAAATGCATGCTTAATTTGGATGGCTGGTCTGTGTTTTACGCGGTGTCCATCCTCCTTTGCACCAGGTCCCAGAGCTATGCTGATGTTTGCCAGTAGTTGCAAGCCTTTCCCTTGTTGGCTCTCCTTTGTCTCATTCACTTTCCTATTTGTCTCATTCAATACTTTGCACCACTATATCAACACAAATAGTATTTTTGTACTTTGGCAATACATTTGGCAATATGTCTATATTGATATTGGCAAAGTTATTTAATTATCATGGTTATATAATGTTTTTGCAAGATGATTCAAATATCTTTATGGCGCTGCTGCTGTTACTGCTCAAAGCAGTATGTCTTCTTTGTTTTTTTCTACCTAGATAAAAATAGGTTGAAATTATATTCATATTCATGAGCTATGTAACTGTAGCTTTAAGTGTCAATAGCAGAGATTATTATAATTATTCTGAGTAATATGTTCCTTTGCTTCACTGTTCTACAAGGGTGTTCCACTCTGGACTTTAAAGTCATGTTCAGACATTGGTTGAGATTTGTCTGAATATAACATGTGCTAACAGTTTGACAGTTCTTCAATTTGTTGCTATTTTGTGTATAAATTTAGTTCTTTTTTTATATCTTTCCATAATTTTCCACTCTTAAGTTTTAATTTCTGAATCCTATTTACATTTGTGGATCAAATTAGTATTGGCAGATATAAACTATGCTTGATTTCTTCCTTTGATTTTACTTTTAAAGTTTTAAAATGTATATTCTTTTATATTAGATAATATTTTATTTTATTTATTCTAGGTGGGATATTTTGGAAACAAAAATATTTGTCGAACAGTATTGCTCATAATTCATAATTAGATCTTACACATTGTTTATTTGGTAACTTCTTATTCACCATGTAAAATTTTACTTACCCTACTCTCTTCCCCTAACTCACACACAAATCACCACGTAGCGTTGCATCGCACACTTCACATAGATTGCCATGTCGATTGACATTTCATTTCAAACTGGCTCTGTGAAACCCTTCAGATGTCCATCATGACGCAAGGCTCCTAAACGTTGATTTTTTTTTCATGTGTCGCCTTTATTTTTTTGCCTCATGAAATCATCTAGATATTCAATTGATTTTCATATATGGTCAAGACCTCATGTTGTTCAAAATACTCCAGTTAATCTGATTAGATAACAAGATGACACTTGCTTTTTTTGCCGGTTGGTAGTAAATGTGCTCCAGTCGGTGATCTGCGGACTGCAGCACTCCTTGTTTGACATGAACTGAAAGTCCCTCCCATAGCATTGATGATACAATCATCTTTTACATTTTGGAAGAAGTTTGCAACAGGCTCAAGGACAGACTGATGCAGAGAGAAACAGAATGTGAATTAGCAAGATGAGGTTGGTCTCATGAGACTACTGTTTTTCTTGGCTGGACGCGGCTGGAGCGTATTCCCCATGGACTTTCAGTAAAAACATACATATTTGGGTTCTTCCAAGCTCTGTATTCCTCGATCATATATATACATTCCTGGTGTGATGCTCTTTATGTAGATTTCAGAGTTTGATGGACAAAAGTCATGAACTTCCCCATCTAAACAAACGGTCTCCAAATGCATTCGCAATGGTTGAACAAGAAAATTAAGGATTAAGTTACCCATTAATGTTTGACAAAGTCTGTTCTAATGAGGTGAAGTTGGTGTTGATCATAGACTTTGAGAAGAAATACTAACCGTACTATAGCATATGCTTTGTAATAACTGAAGTGAAGTCAGTCTTTGTACATTGGACGCGTCTGACATCACACAGCGCTTTACGCTAGTTTTGTGTGAATTTCTGGTAGTCACTGAAGCATAGCAAGGTGAATCTAATTTATATGTATCACAAAACTTCAGTATTATGGTCTAAAACCCATGCATATAATTGTATAGTCTAATTAATTGAGTAGACTCATTAGCATGATGACACTCTGAGCGATCCTTGCTTATTTTTGGGGTTTTGATTTCTCCAGTCGTCATAGTGGTGAATGTCGGGTAGATATCATGAGACAACTTGTGTTGATGAGTCTGCTCACAGCAATGTGATGGAGAGTTTTTGTCGTTTAGTTTTAAAATCTTGCTCTCTTCTACATCTCTCAGATCTTACCTATAGCAGCTTTAATGTTAAATGTATCTCCTTGGCTCCAGTTAAATCAAGTATTTCATCGACAACATTGTAATTTTTTAAGTAAATTGCGATATAAAGCATCTATAGCATCTCTTCATAACCACTGCCTGCCCTACAGTTCCCTCTATCTAGCTGATAGATGATGTGTTTCTGTTTGTTAAACACTAAGGACACTTACTTTGTTTTTCCTTTCTTCTCTCATTTCCACACAGCATGTAGATGTGGAAAAATGGGTAGGTTTGATCTTTTTTTCCTAACGTACTTCACATTTGTCATAACCATCTTTTATCATGTCACATAATCATATTGTATTGATAATATAATCAATATACTTTTTCCCTTCTTCGTTTTATGCGACATCTGTCTCATTTGTAAAGTGCCAGTTGATATGAACCACAATTATAAACCCACAGCCATTTATTTGCCACAGCCATCATTCATTCACTGTCCATGCATACATAGCTTTAAAGCCTTCCTATGGGTCTTACTACATTAAAACAGTGTTTTACTTCACTGAGACCTTCTCAATTTTTGTTTGACTTTTTGAAGACGTCGGTATCATTGATCTCAACTTGCCAATTGTTTGATACGTACTCAGCATTGGGAACCATCACGTGGTCAGTACTGTTATGCCAAGCTCATAAGACCAGACTTTCAACTTGTTTCTGACATCAAAGACTATCTCCAGACACATTTTCCAGTCCTAGTATAATCACTGAAAAATCTGTAAAAAATATTTCTCTCCAAAAATTTTTTTTATTTCTGACCCAATCCAGTCTGGACCTCGTCAGGGGACCCGAGGATAATGTCATTTCATTTTGCTTTTGTCGGTTGTCCCAGCTAATCTGCAGGGACTACTAGAATGTCACAAATGAACGAGTGCACAACCCAACAAAGTACAATATACAATGTCAGGTTTCCATGGAGAACATGAATAGACTGCACTACGCCATGTCTATTAATGACAATATAGTGCATTATCGCTATGTAATTTCCTTGAAATGCAAGGACAGAACATTCACCTTGGAAAGTAAACGGACTCTATTTAACTATAACCCTTTAACTTAACCTTTACATGAATCTATGCTGAAATATTGCATCTATGCTGGTCGGTGTTCAGCAAATCTCAAGCATGCACTTTATGTAATCTCCTGCTTTCATGAGAGAGCGGTAGGGGCTCATGTAGGCAAACCAAAGATACACAAGATACCAAGATGCTTTCATTGGTGGCAGCAATCAGATCCATACCTGAAAGATAATGTTGTTTGGTGTCGTTACTGTTAGTTTTATGTGTTTGTGACTCATTTAAGTTAGCGTCTATTAGTTAGCGCACAGGTTAGTTTTACTAATTTACTAACCTGGTCTGTCATGCGGTTTGTAGACCAGCCAAAGTTCGGCAGAGAGGCCAAAGAATTATATCACGGCAGGGGATTAAAAATGTACTTGCCATCTCCCTTCACAGCTTCCTCAGCTGGGAGAGATGGAGGGGTGGAGGTTGCAGTCAGAGCACAAGAGACTATGTCAGTGAGCTTGTGAGAAATCTCCCCATTTGCCAACATTTTAGCTGTGGGCATTTCTGTCCTTCCGCACCACTGACGTCTGATTATACAGAGGTTAAAGAGCGAGTTAAAGAGGCTTTCAGGCAGAAGCAGTTAATGGACCAGTTCAAGGCCAGTCTCTCCAGGAGTTAGCATGCTCAACATGAAAGCCTTGAGATGTATGGTGCTGAAATGACCAAGCTGGTCCAGGAAGCTTTCCCAGAATATGTTCTCGTGCAGAGGGAGAAGTTTTGCCGCTCCTTTGCTGGCCTGGATCCGACACTGAGAACCACGTATCAGGTGCAGGGAGCTACCAACCTGGGGGAGATTCTGATCATAGCAGGGCATTGTGGGAATGCAAGAGAGGTTCTTCAAGAGATTAATGGACCCTGTAAATACATATAACAGCAATCACTGCATGGCAGTGCATTGATAGGGGGCATGGTGTCCAGCCACACTCTAGGATCGGCTGAAGATGTAACTGTGATGGGCAAGGATGCCAGTCACGGGATTCCTGTGACACACAGAGAGGCCTGTCCGTGGGCCGTTCCCACCTCGAGGCAGATCTTACGATCTTCAGTGGGAGCCTGGAGGGTCCTCTTGCACCAGGACAAACGGGGGGTGGAGCCCTAGCCCAGGATGACGTGCTTGGTGGGAGGATGAGCAGACGAGCATGGTGTCTTTTTTCCTGTCACCATGCTCAGATCAGCACAATGGCCATCTAGGAAACGGGATGTAGC
This sequence comes from Phycis blennoides, assembly GCA_900302315.1. Taxonomy (NCBI): domain Eukaryota; kingdom Metazoa; phylum Chordata; class Actinopteri; order Gadiformes; family Phycidae; genus Phycis; species Phycis blennoides. Next base: position 9,986 of record OMKI01057141.1, on the reverse strand, counting down.
TGATGTCGAGGCCCGGACGTCCGTTTCATTAATGATGGGCCTGTTGACCAGGATGTTTGTTCAACTGACTGTTGGTGTGCAGGAGGTATGCAGAAGGTTGTTCTGGTGGAGGTATGCAGAGAGGGAAAAGAGAGGGAGAGAGAGGGAAAAGATTGCACGCTCAAGAGTTTTGCAGGTTAATGACAGAAGACGGTTCGATAATTCTTTCCATCAGATGGGTTGAGTGTGGGTTTCTTTAAGAGAGTTCACTTTTGCTGCTTTAACAGTGTTAGGAAAGCAACCAGTATTCAAAGAGATGTTCATGAGATGGGTGAGGAGAGCACGGAGGTCGGGAGCAATAGACGGATGAGGTTGAGAAGAGATGGGGTCTAGAGGACAGGTTGTTGGGCGGTGGTGGAGAAGAGATGGGGTCTAGAGGACAGGTTGTTGGGCCTCATTGAGAGTGACAGGCAAAAAGGAAGTTAGAGTAGGAAATGAAGAGCTGACGATGGGACAGATGGTGACAGCAGGTGGGTGAGGGAATGAGGAGCATATGTCATCCCTCTTTTTTACATATTAGTTAGCAACAAAATCACTCAGTAGTAGGGATGAGGGAAGACTGAGGGGATTAAGGAGGGTGGAGAAGATGGAAAAATGTTTTTTAGGGTTGGAGATGGAAGAGTGAATTTGAGATGAAAAAACTTTTAGCTCTGGTAGAGAGGCAGATACACAGGAGAGTAGAGCTTGGTAGGTAAGAAGCTCATCAGGGAGCTTGAATTTGCACCACACTCTTTCTGCTGCTTTTTAAATTGGTTAGACAACGAGTCAGACAACCAAGGCGTCAGAGGGGTTTGGTGAGTCCGCCAATAGGTGAGAGTCCAGAGAGGAGGACAGAGAAGACGAGTACCATGAGAAGACTGTCCATGGCAGAGTCAGGAGGCATGAGTGAAAAGGACTCAGGGTAGGGGAGAGCTGATGGGACAGATAAAACAAAATGATGAAGACAGGGAGTGAAGGTTGCGAAGATTCCTCTTAAAGACTCCCTTGTCTTTGTATGCGTGACTTAATTATGCATGACTTAAATGACTTAAATATGACATAAAAGGGCTGTTTGCTAAATTGATTACAGACGTGCTAAGTTAACCACAACCCCTGTCATTGAGTGACTCGGACTGCCCCAACCCTTGAATGTTACTATGGTTACCCTGCACAACTGCTCCTCTGCTGTCTCACTGGACACACTTTTGTGTCGACTACCGTTGGCTGAATGCATTACAATTAAGGACTCACACCCTGCCTCGTGTGGATGGCAGCTCATGTGTGGTTCAGCATGGTTGACTTTCCAAATGGTTAAAAAAGACCGCCCTCACCACCGGGTGTAAGGTCTTTCAGAGGCCTTTCTGAGCCTGTGCTCCTCCTACTGCCGTTTGGTGTAAAAGTTCTCACAGCATGCAGTGGGGAAATTCTCCTTTTGAGTGGACAGTTGAATGGAATGCAGCTTTCCCATTTCTGAAAAGGCTGCTCAGGTCTGTACCTATTGTGGCAATGCATTTCTGACTTTGCTGCCCCATTCAAGATTTTCACAGATGCCACAGCTAACGAAGGGTACATCCTGGTAGTGGAGGATTACTTCACCAAGGTTGTCAATACTGTATGTATGTGCTCCCCAATCAAACCATCCACACAGTGGCGCAGTGGTTTGTTTGAGGACTATGTGCTGATACATGTGTACCAGATACCTTACACAGTGACCAGGGTTGCCACTTTGAAACAGGTCATTTGACACCACTGCTCTCTATTTGAGATAAGGAAAACACGCACCACATCCTGTAACCCAAAATCTGATGGCATGGTGGAGCGTCAGACCAGGACTTTGATCAGCTGGCCAAAATGTTGCTTATCTGGCACAGGTTGCCTTTGCTGACATGCTTCAGGACATGCTTCATGCTCCAGCTCACACTTCTCCCTATTCTACTGATGCATGGGCATGAGGCACGGCATCCTGCAGACGTGCTTGTACCTGCCTGTGTAAGAGAGCTGCAAGGTTTTGGGTCCCATGCAGTGTTTTGGTCAACCATGGCAGAGGGTCTGATGACACCTGACACCTTTGGGGCAGCTAGGCTGAACTTTGCTGTGGCTCAGGAGAGACAAAAACTGTACCACAACAAAGCTGCTCATGACCGTGCCTATTCAGTGGGCGTGTTGGTGTGGCTGAATTACCACTTATGAGCCACACGACGCTGGCACCCCACTGGAGAGGCCCCTACCAGGCCATGAAAGGGATGGACTCTGGGGGGGAAACTGGACTTGCATAACTTATTGTGAACCTGGTTGTTAATTATCGGGCAGTGTTGTTGGTGAGCTGTCTTTGAGCTTGCCTGTCTACATGTGGATGATGTTATTGGTGATAAGGTGTGACAAAACTTTTTCTTTGCACTCTCTGTATTGGACATCAATAGTTTTTTTTTTCAGGTTTGTGTGTTCTTGGTGGTTTTGGGCCTAATGTGTGTTAAATCTGTTAACATGGCTGTTAACACGGACGTTTCTCTTTGGAGGTGGGGACATACGCAATAGAGTTTAGCTCCTGGTCTGTCTGTCTCTGGGAGTTAGCGCCAGGGAAAGGGGGAGGGGCTTGTCTCTGGGAGTTAGCGCCAGGGAAAGGGGAAGGGGCTTGTCTCTGGCTCATCAACATGCCTCTAGTCAGAAGTTACCGCTTCCCACTGCTTTACGCAAAGATTTAGCCTGTAGCGTTCTTAAGACTATGGCTTGTTCCTGTCCTACTGAAACCAGATGGTGTGTACTGCAAGCTGCTCTCTTCGAACAAGACTTTGGGATCTTGTCCGAGGATATTGAGCCAGGATTAGGGATTATATGTAGTCAGGTGTGCATTAAGCATCAGAAAATAACCTCAGTCCTGATTTTAGTTTTTGAGATATCAACACCAAGCCAAGGCCAAATTGTCTGGCTCTCTCCACTGCAGTGTGCTATTATTTGTATTTTGGAAATTCCACAAATGCATAAAAAAATAATAATAATTTGAAGATTCAGCAAAATGTCCCTGCAGGAATGCATTCAAAAGTGTAACATAGTCAAGTAGGTTGGTAGCTTTTGCTTACTGCGTGAGGGAAAGTAGGTAGTTACTGCTTGCTGTGTGTTGCATGTGGCATCAGATAAATTGTGTCTGTAACAAATTCCTTCCCCCTAATATGCCTTTATACAACCTGGCAAGTTCTGATTGACTGTTCCACCTACATGCTGCCCAGCCTGATCAAAAATTATCTTCGGTCAACCTCAACACTTCTTATTTTTACATCAGCATGAACCCTTATAGACCTTGGCATTCATGTGATCACTCCAAGACTCTCTGGGTTCTGGAAATGTTTTCCCCATAATATTTGCAATTATATCATGTTTGGTTATTCTTACATAACCATCTTATCCAGCTGGTCTGGTATTTGGCGAGAGCATAGTTAGTCATAATTAAATTAGATTTTTAATGTTTAAAACTAGGAAAAACTAGAGAAAAGCAATAGGTACAAAAGTTGTTATTACCATTATTACATGAAAGAAAAGATCTCAAAAACAACATGGGCAAAATCATACTTGTGGAAGTTGAAAATGTGTGATTGTTTGCCTCTTCAAAATATAACTTTAAAGACGTGTGGATATGGACACTGGATATGCCCCACTTCGACAAATGTGCACACAATCGCTGGAATATTAACTTTTGTTTTTGTTCTTCAAGGTTTGTTTGACTACAGCATATATTTCTATACTATGGTGCATGCGCACATTGCATTGAAAATATCTAGTGTTTTGCGGTCAAAACGCATGATAAAAGTAATATTTTGCAGACTTTTGCAAATATTCTGTTTACCCACCTGACCTACTAAACCATAGCTTTGGTTTATGTCTTTTTTGGAACCAAAAAGCTAAATATTGGTTCTTAGTCAAGCTCAAATGGTAATACTTTTCTGTGCTGACAGCACACAGGAGAGGTTTGGCTTCAGGGCATTTATGCCAGCAATCTTTCAGCCAGAAAGGGCTTTCTGCCTAATCCTAAACCTAACCAAGTAGTTGAAAACTGAAAATAAAAAATCAACTAAGTCCAAAAATAATGAACACCGGTTTCCTGAGTGAGTCCAGTGTGACCAATTCATCCACCGCAACATTCTCCATACACAAACAAAGTTGCTCTTTGTACTGACTTCCTGACTTCACCTGACTTCCTAAAGCCTTTCTGTCAGTAAGTCCTGAAGGCCAACTTCTCATGTGTGCTTTCTGACAAGATTTGACATGTGCCAAACAAAACCAAAACGATATATTTTGTTTAATCCTAAATCAGTCATTCAAATTGTTTAGGGACAACTCTTTCTAGATCGTGCTTTGTTTCCGGTGTGGGGAGGGGAGGGTTGTACAGCACAAAGATCAAAAGAGGCACCTTCCACTCATGAGCACCCGTCACACCCTCCTCAAGGCAGTAGTGAAGTAGTGAAAGATGACGTGACTGACCAGCTGATATATCAATATGACCCCTTATAATTCCATGAAAGCATTCGTCCAGCAGTTGATAATGGTCAAATGACGATGCTGTTATGGCATATGACTCTGCTAAAGATAGCAGAGCCCCCCCTATTGTTTTTATCTATCGCCTATGAAAATAAATAAATATGGCATGCATGTGCCACATGTTTTGTTTTTACTTGCCACAAAGCCAATCAAATAGTACAGCTAATGAGACTAATAATGTGTCTAGTTACTGTACTAATGGGCAACATAAGCCAATGACATCAATACATTTAGGCTTCTATTCAAGCCAGCATTCTTGACTGTAATATTTACATAGATATACTGTATGTTGTTTGACCAGGTGTTTACTTTGACATGTTTTCCTGGTCAGCTTTGCATTACAACTGCATCAGCATGCGTTGTCTGCATCCAGTTTGGAAATGCGTAAAGCATCACACTAGCGACCGCTTTCGGCTCTCTGTATGTGAGATGAATGTGCCCTGAATGTGAATGTAGCACTTGCACAAGACATTGAAGCATAGTCTCCTACCTACCAGTTGTGCTCTCAGCCTTTCAAAGCACAAAATGCGGTCATATACAGCAATAACAAAAAAGTAGCCTAGCACACTTATCATACCCAATACTAAAATACATAATTGAACTCAAAGAGGGATTTGCAGCATGTATTCAAACTATTTTGATAAGCTATTTAGTCAGGTAAACCGTGCACATTGAACAGCGCGTTAGAATGCATTAGTACATTGGATGTGGATGCCTGCCCTTTATACCAAAGGATTAGCAAATGGATACCATGAGATACACCTGCCATCAATGCACCTTCTAATTGTTTGTATTATTGTGTCCTGCTTATTAAATTAATGCTCAATAAACAATGTGTCTGTATGCAAGACTTGTTTCTGTAATTATATGCAGTAGCATTTGAAGTGTGTTTTTGGGTCTATAAAGCACTCATCTTCCTGTTGAATGGATGAGGTCTTCCTGTTGAATGGGTGAGGCTACCAAGAAGAGATTCCGGGAGTGTGGAGCACGAAACATGCTGGAGGAAGCGAGTTGAACTCAATATATATTTACTAAACTGTACTTTTTACTGGGCAGGATGACCCAAAGGGTCCAGGCCGGCCAGCCACATTACTGGCACTGGCTGCTGCTCTGATGGGCAAAGTGGGAACGAACATAGCCCACAGGAATGTCCTTTGTTGTCTCTGCGAATGGCGCTGAGGGAGAGTAACCCAGTAGGCAACCCTGGTGTATAAGATAGCCAAAGACCTTTCTCATTTGAGTGGTGAGCAATTCTAAGCTTAGGTTGTCTGGGAGAGTTACTCTCTCACACGGTTGAGGCCAACAGGATGGCTTGTTCTGGGACAAGCATGGAATGATGTAGGCTAGGGCGGAGTGGATCACTGGGAGAGAAAGCGAAGGAATAGGAACCTGGATCCCCTGTGTAAGGTGAAAGCCCTGTCGTGCCTGCTCCAGAGCTAGGTTGTGCATAAATGGGCTCCTCCAAACTTTTGCACTGAGCTCTGCTGAAGGTGGATCTTGGAACGTACGAAGTGGCAGCCATGACCTGACTAGTGTGTAGTTAATCGAATGGCCTAATGCTTGCAGTGGTTGGATGCAAAAAGACCGGTCACCATTGTAAGTCAATGGGAAAGTTGTGATTTCATTCTCGTAATAAAATCAAATCTATCTTTTTTTTGTTTACTTAGAATCTCAGCGGCTAGTTCATCTCCATACTATTTAATTTGAGAGGTGCATTTGACAGTTTCATTTTCTTAAAAAGCTTTTAAGGTTTGAATATAAATAATTGAATGGCCTGTGCAACCATTCAATTCCCACCCTCAATGTGCCAAATATGGATTGTTTCTGCTGCTGGTTGCAAAAAACCTCAAGCAATGGCAGCGCCCATAACATGAAATCCAAGGCTTCATAACGGATGTAATGTACGGTGCATTCAGCTGCCAGCGGTCCATACAGGACACCCTGCAATCCATTTCATTATATGTGAATACATCTGTTAATTGTGAATATAATGACGTCACATTTAAGGTTGGATAAAATTGTATGCAGTGATTTACCCATACACCATGTCACATTGTTACAATTTCACATTTACTGTGCTAAACTGATGCAAATGCAAATGAATCCATGCACTATCGTATTAATTATCTATGGGAATGTGAAATACTTCTGGTTCTACTAACATTCATAAAAACGTCAATGAGTTTCTCATATTTAGCTTGTGTGCTGGACCCATTTGAGATTGTATACTCCAATGATACCATGTGTAGTGGGTGTTAACATTCTGTCTCTTGTTTTATGCGCTCTGGCAGAAATTTATGATGAAGGTAAGATACATTTTGTATCGTACATGTTAACAAGTATCATTCCACTCATTCTGTTTAGTCTTGCATACAATTGAGCTCTTTCTATTCACACTATTTAATCTGGTTGGAAGGGTTGTGTGTTTTGTAAGCAAAACCGGTTGTGTGTATCTGTGAAGATGACCAATGTATAGCATATGCATTTGAAGTACAATGAACATACAGTATGTTGATTTGAGCACAGCTTTTTGTGTTCCATACAAATTGAGTGGTATAGCTTGTAAAGCATCCTTGTGCCTTATTATTAGCATAGAAAGTATTTCTCAGCACAATATTTAATTATAAAAGTGTATTGCAGCTGATATTTCACCTGAGAAGTGTCAGATTACACTCATTTAGCATCTCTATTTTGTCATTAAGTAGACCCTTCTATCCAAAGCGACTTAAAGTGGTCATACTGGTCATGAAGGAGCTGGTAGTGTTTGGGCAGCTCAATCAATTCAAAGGCCCTTCTGATGTGATCATCAGAACTGTGGCAGAATGAATTGAAGAGGTGCTGTTAGTCACGCGTTCTCCCTGTGATGTGTGTTTGGCTCTTCTCTACATTGGTCTTATCTTCCAGACAGCCCAGGGAAGCGGACACCGCACACTACTGTATGGACATGCTGTTCTTCTGAGACACTCCTACAGCGGGATGGTCAGTCACAGTGGTTACTGACACTGGTTTCTTACTCAAGGATCTGTACTTTTACTGCATAAATTCTTTTTTATCCTTTATGTAACTAATAAGTATGCATAACATGATCCAATAGTAAACAGTGCTCAGCTTTAACTGCTCACCCATACAGAAGTAGGTTTTTGAGTTTAAAAGATCCTCGCCTTCTTTTGTCTCATAAGAAGCCTCATCATTGTAATATTCATCATTTTGACTCTAAAAAGGATATTATAGCCAGGTTATCTTACTGTGATGTAGAATAACAGATTGAGGATGGCAAACATTGTTATTCATTTTATTCAATATTCCCATGGGGAGAATATGTACAGTATATTGCTTTTCAACAGAAATGTCCAGAGACTTTCTGGAGCTCTGTTCACATGTTGTTTCTAGTATTCACGGTTCAATCAATTCATTGTGTCGTTGTTTCCTTTTTGTAGTACTTGTGCTGTCTGTCCACCTCCCGCTCGTCAACAGATAAACTGGCCTTTGATGTGGGACTGCAAGAAGACACTACAGGTAGACTATATGAAGTCTCTCCCCCTCTCTCTCTCTATTCACATACACACACACACACACACACACACACACACACACACACACACACACACATACCAGTGCAACATTGGACAGTGTACTCGATAAATAAAGATAACAACTGTAAACAATGCGCTTCCATTGTAAAACGTTCAAAGTATACACAATGCTGGTCTGTCTCTCTGTGTGTCCCAGGAGAGGCCTGCTGGTGGACCATCCATCCAGCATCCAAGCAGCGGTCGGAGGGAGAGAAGGTTCGAGTTGGTGATGACCTCATCCTAGTCAGCGTGTCCTCTGAACGATACCTGGTATGTACTTTACTGTCATACATGATATTATAGAGAGAGAGACAACTTCAGGCTGGGTTGATATATGTTTTTATATATCAGGCCTGGAATTTACTCATTTTAGGTTTAATTTGTGTTAAAAGATTCTAAGGTATTGTCATGACTGAATACACATACTGCCCTAGATAATAAAACACAATTTGGATCCACTAGGAAAAAGATAACTCACAAGTTTACATTGTTGTTGTCAATTATTTTAAAGCACATGTTTTGTCTACAAACAGGGTCAGGTTTGGTCTCAAATGGATTTTGTTGTGATACAGTAGGATAACCCAGGCTAATATTGCCATGTTTGAGAAAAGGAAATGTAAGTGTACTGCACTACAATGTAATAAGTTTATGTCAAGAAGATATTCTTTACATATTCTATTGATTTTAAAGGAGATGATGTTGGTATGTGCATTAATAGATTGTTGGATTATTACCATTTGCTGTTTGTTGTTGCTGTTTGAAAGTGTAAGCCTATGTCGTACAATAAAAAACTAAAGGTTTATTTATACAAATGAAAAGGCTACTGATTAGCCACAGCAACAACCCTCAGTCCCTCTTGAGTCTAACTTCCCTTATTAAACACCCTCTCATAACCACGATGGCAACACAATTAACATCAACACAAACATTACATTTAGTTTGCTGTAAATCGAACACACAAGTGCTGCACACATCCTTCAGTATGTATCTCAATGGAGCCCCTTTGACAGGAGGGGGCCGACAACAACACCAAGCTAAACCAAACATGAAGCGTGGCCTCAAGGCTGCTGTGGTGGGCACAATGCATGTCATGTTTAAAGTCACGTTTAGACGTATTCATGCCATGTTTAAAGTCACGTTTAGACGTGTTCATGTCATGTTTAAAGTCACGTTTAGACGTATTCATGCCATGTTTAAAGTCATGTTTAGACGTATTCATGTCATGTTTAAAGTCATGTTTAGACGTATTCATGTCATGTTTAAAGTCATGTTTAGACGTATTCATGTCATGTTTAAAGTCATGTTTAGACGTATTCATGTCATGTTTAAAGTCATGTTTAGACGTATTCATGTCATGTTTAAAGTCATGTTTAGACGTATTCATGTCATGTTTAAAGTCATGTTTAGACGTATTCATGTCATGTTTAACGTCATGTTTAGACGTATTCATGTCATGTTTAAAGTCATGTTTAGACGTATTCATGTCATGTTTAAAGTCATGTTTAAAGTCATGTTTAGACGTATTCATATCTTGTTTAAAGTCATGTTTAAAGTCATGTTTAGACGTATTCATATCATGTTTAAAGTCATGTTTAACGTCATGTTTAGACGTATTCATGTCATGTTTAGACGTATTCATGCCATGTTTAACGTCATGTTTAGACGTATTAATGTCATGTTTAACGTCATGTTTAGACGTATTCATGTCATGTTTAAAGTCATGTTTAGACGTATTCATGCCATGTTTAACGTCATGTTTAGACGTATTAATGTCATGTTTAACGTCATGTTTAGACGTATTCATGTCATGTTTAGACGTATTCATGTCATGTTTAAAGTCATGTTTAGACGTATTCATGCCATGTT
>OMKI01057136.1:4589-20167 GCA_900302315.1 Phycis blennoides | reverse complement strand
CCCGCGCCCGGGCGGGGGGGGGGGGGGGGGGGGGGGGGGGGGGGGGGGGGGGGGGGTTCCACTAGTCACTCAAATCTTATCTTCAGCCAACTGTTGTTATACGAGGACCAGTCAACGTGTGTGCGGACGGGCTGGGCAGAACCGGTCTTGGTGGTGACGCTGGCCCGGCCCGGTCATTCGGCAGTCCTCATCATCGCAAGTAGAGACGATGTCGTCGGCGAAGTCGACGTGGAGGCGTTGATGGAGACATTGATGGAGTGGAGTGGGTAACCACCCCCGTTGCCATCGGTCGCGGGTGGTCCTGACAGAGAGCTAATTCTGAGTGAAATAGCTTCGGAGGAAACAAACCGAAACCCACGCTGACACATTTGAGCCAGTGAGGAGACAAAGAGTAATACAAACTCAAGTTTGTGCAGAGGAGCAGCCATCAATTCCCCGTGGTGCGGAGAGAGAGGGCGGACAACACCAACTTGTACTTGTGCGGTCGATGCACTGAAATGCCAAACGCCAGCGGGTCGATCTGCTGTAAGGAGGTTAGCATGGATCACTTGCTTGGGTAACTTCCCTGCGTGACCTTGACCCGCACTTACCAGATGCTCTGCTGTGAGACGGACATCTTGGAAGTGTCCCAGGAGCGGAGCCGTAAACAGCATGAATTCTAACCTCAGTTAACAATTACGCTATTAAGCATCTAAAATGGAATGTGAAGAGCACTGTTTGGAACGTCAGTATGAACCTTTCGCTAACTGCAGCTGCAGTCTGGCTGATAGTCGGCCTGTTTGTTAGTTAGCTAGCAGTGGTAGGCCGATGAGACGGTGGGGTCATGTATCCAGGTTAATAAAACAATATAATGTTACAATGAAATATCTGGTTTTGAACCACCTGTCTTTGATGCTTATTTTCTGGAGAAGTATGAGCCTGGAAAGCTTTAGTTTCAGGTGGCATGTTATGTGACAGCGGATTATATACAGCGTGGCCACATTTGGTCAGTCTGTTCAGGGTACCTGCATACAGACAGTTTACCCTTCGGGCCAGAGGACACCTAGGCGTGAGGAACAGGATCCCTTTTTCCAGCTTGCGGGGTGACCTCCATCAAGGCTGCTCTCCCATCCCCAGAAGACCATGGCTTTGGATATTTCTATTTCTATTTCATTTCGGCATTTATTTATATCAATTCTAATGCTTTCTTAATGTATTCTTTAGCCACTTCTCCCTCATTAATTCGTTTGAATAGTTAAAATAAGATAGTGTGGGTTTGAAATGTCCTTGCCACACTCACACCAAGGGTGGCCTATACCTTTTACCACAATGCATAGGGCAGTGTTGCATTCTGCCTCATCTGAGGTCTCCAGTGCGTGTGGTGATGGCTGGCTTAACCTGTGCACGTTGACTGACTCAATGCACAAGGTTCTTCACTTCCGTGACGATGACTCTGTCTCCTGCGCTGCCACCAAGTCTGACTTTCGAATACGGAAAGAAAGTTTGCGCCAAATGTCGCCATTGTGGGCCAGGGCTGTCACGCTGTGTGTCGTCCACACCCTAATTTACCTCAGGGATGACATACGCCGCCTTAAACCATTGTCTTCGACGGAGTTTCCGAACCAACAGTGTCACAGATCTCCAGAAACGGAAAGCACAAGGGGGATGGAAACGTTGCACTCCGTCATTCCTCCGACCAAAGGCCGTGAGTTCCTACGCGTACCGATGTTCCGTCTACATCTGTAGTCCGGAGCCACGTTTCTTTAGGGTCGGTGGCTGGACTAGACATGTGTCACAACCCTCCCAGTGGCACGCACACAGACGAGCCTCAAACGTCACTGGATGGACACAACGCTCTCTCTGTCCTGAGAGAGATTTAGCTCCTCGTCTGCCACATCACTCACCGATGCCTTCAAAGTCACTCATTTTTAACCCTTCATCATTCCCAGCATTCGGTCCCTCCTCCCACGAGCTGCCCCCTTACTCTGACCCCCTTTAAATTCCTCCGCACTCAAACAAGCGATGGCTTGTGGTGATGAAGGTCCGAATTTCCTCAGCTGGTTTGCTGTAAGAGTGATCACGGGTCAGGAATCGGGCGGACTGTGTATCATCCGTCATGGTGCCTTTATTGCTGCACTGTTTGCTGGTCGCTTTAATTTCCTGCTGACGCGGATCTGTATGTGCACTCACACTGACCTTTTCTGTGGTTCCCTGCTGCTCCTCATCACTGATGTCCCTGTTTGTCATACTGCTGCTGCTGCTGCTGCTGCTGTTCAACAGACGCACGCATGTTTGCCCGTCCTATGGAAATAGAGAGACTGGGCTTCGGGGGAGGCTGGGGTTCGTTGGTCATCCTTCCTTCTTTGCTCTCTCCATTCCTGTGAGATGTGTCTTTGGCGCGGTGAACTGGGCTCCCAATTTAATCCAAAAAAATAAAAGTATTTTTTATTAGTGCTCTCTATCGTAATGCTAATATCACTAATGATTTGTTTTTTACCATGGGACTTTTTTTTGTGATAGGCTATTAATTATATAGTATTTGTACTGTAAAATAGTTTTGGAGCTGGCTTTTTTTTCAGAGGCTGTATAAAATACACCTGCTTGTGAAACAAAAAAGCAACCAGCATGCATTAGAGGAGGAGAGCGGGGCAACTTCTCCTATTTACTATTCTTGACTATATGTTTGGATTTATAGGCCTACTATTAAATTATTAATGTTATTTACTGCTTCTCAAGTGAGGCAGGTCACTACCTTTCTCTGCTCCGCCAGCTGGTCGCGCCGTTGTGCCCAGCTGACTCTAACACCCTCTCGTCCACGTGGTCACCGTTTACAAAGTGACCGTGACAAGCCATACCTTCACTAACTGAAGGCTTCACTCATTTCAGAGCGGCTAGCCAATGACAAAGAACCACTCGCCGCTTAAGAGGCAAAGCATGGAGGTGGACAGTCTTTTCCTTTTCCCCTTTTTTTCGGGTTCCTTATTTTGCATTGAGGCACTGATTGTCAGACAATAAAGTAAAGTAGGACCAATCTAACAGCCCCGTGACGTCACATCCTACGCCAGGACAAGATGGCGCTACACTTGTTGAACTTGAACGACTTGTTATTTGAATCCAGTTTCACTGACAGTGTTGAACGGGATTTTTAGAGTGGTAAGCAATCTTGTAAAATATGCTTACTACATCTAGTGTTTCATTTCCGCTTTAATCTCTATCGCGGTCGTTTTATGAAGTACATTATGATTTTTTACATATAGCGTCTTTAATTAACTTCTAATTTATAGACGCATTCATATGCACGTTATATAAAAACTACGAAATAATATAAAGATGTATATTGTATAATTATTAATAATGATAATTAGGTGTCCGCTGCACAGCGGATGTACGTGTCTGCGTCGGCTTCCGGGATGGACGGAGTCTGCCTTCCGTCTCTGTTCCGCGAGCAGCTGACGCCTGACAGCAACACCGAGCATGAGCGCGTCTCTCGTCGTCCAGAGGTTAGCGGCTCTGGCGGGCGCCTCTGCCGTGACAGCAGGGGCGTATGGAGCTCACGGTAATATTGACATCCATGTCATGCTTATAACGCAATCACCAAACCCGCGCAGCGCTGTCTGTATGTGGTGTTATTGGCACCGTCTGTTTCACGGTTTAGATTATGTCACGTTGTGTCACGCCAAGGTTAGGCGACTGTTTGTTTTCGCACAGTGCACAGTTATTATTGCGCATTGTCTGCATGGTCAAATACATGTGCATGTTGTTACTTGAACTACCTCTACTCCCACTTTAGGTTTCAAAAACCGCGACCCCGAAGATTACCAAAGATTGGTACGTGCAAGTGATAGGGATTGAACAGCAGTCAAATACATTTGATAGACGTTTACGAGAAACGTTCATACTTAGGCCTATGATCAAAATACTAGAGATGTGATTAATGACTAAAACCCAAATTGAAATTGGCAAAACAAAACAAAATGTTTTCAATAAAAGCAATTTGATCATCCATTGCATTTTACAAATATTCATGAATGATTTTGCCTGCTTACTAAAAAGACACCACTCTTAAATACCTATTTTACCTACGTTTTATTATGTATTGCATATATTGCATTTCCAATTTCAATTAAGCAATCCTGGAAGTGCATAGTTATGTTGTGAAGCCAATGAGCGACGCCTTGAGCCAAACATAATTATTTCTCTCCCTGCGTCTCTTTCACTCCTTCCCCCCCCCCCCCAGCTCTATGAAACAGCCAACAAGTACCACTTCTACCACAGTCTCGCTCTGCTGGGAGCCTCTCGCTGCGGAAAGCCAGCCCTGGTGAGTGCATCGCCGGGGTCTAATACCTTGATGGCCCTGGACAGGGCCACTCTCTCCGGGGAACCCTTTCACATCCGAGTGCCCTGGCAGTGTTGCCTTCCAACCCCTGCTGATTGTGTGTATTACAATCCAGACCCATTACCATACCATTGCAAATGCTATTACAGCATTACGGCGACCCTCGCTATAGCTGTAATGGATGGGTGTACATTTGAGCAAGACATCAAAAACATACCGCTCCCCTGAGTTTAGGAGTAAGTGGTGACATGTTACGTGTTTTGCAGTGAGTAATTTGCTAAATGGACTGGGAGCGCCAAGCTGTGTAGATGTTGTGGTGATTGGCAGGGGCAGGATATTGTGGTGGCTAGGCTGCTCCCAGCTGAAAGGTACGGAACTGAATCTCCACAGCCTGCGTGTCCGCATACCTGGGAAGGTTGTGAAACCCCTTCCTGCTCCTTGACGTCAAAATAAAAGCGTCTGCTCAACGACTAAAATTGTGAACAGGCATTCTGGATATCGTGGATAACATTTTTGAGACGAGACCCTGGGGGGGGGGGGTTTATAAACTAGTCTAGCATCACAGGAACCTCTTCTTCTTGATCATACTTGTTTATTTGTATGTGATTCATGCATGAGATCAACTGTGAATCATCACATCACATCACATCACTACAGTAGCATCCCTGCCCCTGCCGTCTGTGACCAATATCTAGCCGAATAAAAACAGCATCTAAACCAGTGGTTCTCAACTGGTGGGTCACGGACCCGTTTTCAGCGGGTCACGGGCCTTTGTCCGGGCAAAAAGAAATGTTAAGAAAAAACAATCCTGTGCTTTTATTTTGAAGAGGATTTTTTTATGCAGCGGAGTGGTGTCTATTTTTTATTGCCTGAATAAGTGACTGAATAGTTTAATAGTACAGTTACTGAAGTTATGTTATGTTAAATACATTTGAGAAGTTGAAAATGGCCCTTGATTTGGGTCGCGGGTGACGGTGGGTCCCGAAGCCAGACCAGTTGAGAACCACTGGTCTAAACAACCTTCCTTGAGTATTATCACACTATCTAGTCCTTAGCACTTGCTGGGACAGGACGGTGTATATGTGGTTTGGGTCTGAGTGTGATCCCCAATGTCCAGGGCCTACCTGTAAACATCAATGCGCAAAACCCTAACCTGCTCCTCAATGACCTGCATCTCAATACACAGCTGCTGAAATTCCCTAAATGATAAATATATATATATAAATTATTATTATTATGATTATTATGGCCTGTATGTATGTTACATTCAACAAAAGTAACCCGAGCCGCCGGGTGACACGGTTGGTTCTCTCTTCCAGGCCGGTGCTCTCCTGGTGACGGGCCTGGGTCTGTTCTGCGGCCCGCTGTACCACCAGGCTCTGACAGGGAACCCCGACATGCGCCGGGCTGCCCCCCTGGGGGGCATGGCGCTGATCGCCGGCTGGCTGGCCATGGTCCTCTGAAGTCTGTCAGGTCACACCTGGGGGGACGTGGGACCACGTGTCAAAAGTTGAGCTTTTGACAGCTGTGAACGCACGATTTGAAAAATAAATAATGAAGAACACACACACACACACGGGGTGTTTAGGGCGGGTGGGAAACGCTGCCCTTCCCTCACGTGTCGGCGGGAGATAAGGCTGTTTGGGGTGGTGGGGGAGGGGGATTATCTTTTTTCTTCTCTTTTTTTTTTACATTTCAAGCCATCACTGGATTTCTGTCCGACGGTCCGGGGGTCTCAACCTTATCTGTCCCCCGTTTGAAGTGGAAGGGGTGGGCATGTGTGTGTGACGTCTGTTGTGACAAATTGAATAAAGTTTTATGAAGTAAATGACGCGTTTGCCGTGACTTCTGCCGCAGCTGTCGTGTTTTTGTTACTTTTGATGACACGAGCCGCAAACTCCCCAACTACTCCTGAGATTGGGTTGCTTGCTCAACAGATGCATAATATAGTTTTTCTCGAATTTTGTGAACGCGCACACGCACACGCACACGCGCGCACGCGCGCGCGCACAACACACACACACAACACACACACACACACACACACGCACAACACACACGCACACCGCCGTTGCTTGAGCAAACATCATTTGTACTCGATTTTAATTCAAACTCCGCTCCGCTTTGATGCTCATCCTGATCAACAGTTTTGACTGCTCGTTCGCTGAGCCGCTGCTTCTGTCTGGGGCGTGAAGACAGTTGTTCTGTTGAGTCGCTGCGGTGCTTAAAGTCTCCGTGACCTACATCATTTGATCCTCCGAGTGGCGAAACACAAAAGGGAGTCAATTACCGACGGCCTTTCTGTGGCTAAGTACCATGTTAGCGCGCCTTGACAGCTCAAAAGAGGAAGTGAAATCAGACGTGGCCTTAATCCCCCCCCCCGTCTTTTGATGCAGTTTTGACACGTTTTGTGAATGACAATCGAGTACATTTTCCCAGGAAGCTTGGTTTTGTATGGCTTTTAGTGTAGAAAGCACAAAGCCCCCCCCCCCCCCCCTCCACACACACACACACACACACACACACACTTAAACAAGCTGCCGTAGACCTGACCGCCACACGTGAAACGGTGAGTGTGCCAAGGCGGCGAGATGAAAACACACTTTTTTCGAGGGCCTAATTGCCACTCCAAATATAGAGCCGCGAGAGTCGGCGTTAGCTTAAAAGACTCCTGAGACTCTGCGCTCCGAGTCACAGGTTAACCAGTGGCGGTCGCGCACATTTTAGCACATCCGCCCGCCGCCGCCGCCGTCGCCGCAGGCCCAGCGAGTGGACCGGAGCGTTCAAATCAAGCCAAGGTGTCACACGGCACCGGGCATTTATTCTCGTCTCCTTCCCGCCGCTCGGAGGGGGGAGACGTTAACACGGAGAGAGAGAGAGAGAGAGAGAGAGAGAGAGAGAGAGAGAGAGCGAGAGAGCAGTCTTCCTCCCCTGCTCCCGCTGATGTATTTCCCCGCGCTGCTCGGCTCATCAGACAGCGTCGTGGCGCCTTTGTTCCAGCCGAGCGTGAACAAAGCGGAGGTGTCACGCGGTTTTGTTTTAAATGCTTCCGTAATATGATGGGTGTCAACCCATGTGATATCATAATGATAATACAATAAAAGACTTCTGTTGACAGGTTGAGACGCTGGATGCGGCTCTGCGGATCCGCGGGGCCGAGGAGTAAGGGTGACGTTCCAAATGAACCGCGCAGACAAGAAGTCTGTCTTTCGGTGTTGTGGGCGTCTGCAGGAAAAAAAAGAGGGAATGAAACACATATAAACCAAGGGCAGATAGTGTTAATTGTACCTCGGGGGAACTCTTCTCTTAACTTCACAAGCTTCCCCGCGCTTTTATTTCTCTATTCATGAATACATTATTTAGGCAAACACCCTCCCTCTTGGCCCGTTCCGATATCAAGCAGACGGGATCTAATTACATCAGCAGCCTCTCGCGGAGGCGCTCTGTTTGATTGGTATCTGGGCTCAAATTGGACTTGTGAAGAACAGCAGGCCCGAGAGCCATCAGTCATTCACCAAACCAGAGATACAGGGACTAACTGGGTGATGATGATGATGACGACGACGACGACGACGATGGTGATGATGATGATGATGATGATGATGATGATGATGGCGGCTAGCTAGCTAGTCAAACCTGACCGGAACGGGGCGTGTTCTTCACACTTCAGATGAGTTAAGTTGTACTTCGCCAATCCCATGACGGGGAATCCGGGAAATAATACTTAATAAGACTTCAGCGGTATTTATACATATTTCATTTAACACTATTGAGGAAGGGCTCAGGCTTTTCATTTCCATTGTTATCTCTGCAAGCCCCGCTGCTCATTGTTCAGTGCACATCGCGGTTAACGGAAAAGAAAAAAACAAAACCCGTCCGTCTTGACGATGACGTGGGGAACATTAAAGGCGTCGCGTGATGCTCCTCCTCACAACCTGCCGTCCGAGACGTCCGTCTCACCGAGGCACGGGTGCAGAACGCACACGAGAGAGAGAGAGAGAGAGAGAGAGAGCCGCAGAAAGGTATTAATCACAGAGACACAAAGCGCCGCGTCGACGACGCAACCGCTATTAAAAGGCACACCGCAAGCAAACACACACACGTGCGCACACAAACACACGAGAACAGCTGCGAAATCTCTCCCTTTCCCCCCCCCCCCCCCCCCCCCCCCCCCCCCCCCCCCCCGTCCGGGGCCTCCGTCGATTAATCCGTTGACGCTTCTCAACCAAGCGTGGAGGTGGAAAAATGAACAAAAAATGAAAAAAATGAAAAAAATCGGGTGGAGCCGGGTGGGGATGGTGGTGCGACGTCGCCGCGGCGATAACAAGGGCACTTCCCCACCAGCCGTGGAGATACAAGAGGGATGTGTGATTCACACCCACGGTTCCCGCTGTCACATGGACATGAGGTTGCTCACCCGCTAGCACCTTTTTTTGACTGGGAAATGAACACCCCTCTAGCCCGGCAGCCACACTACCCAACCCCCCCTTCCCCCCCCCGGGATAGGATATGTATAGGTTTGTAAGGGTTTTCATGATATTTAGTGGAAGAAGTGATTTAACACGGCAAACATTTTCCACGGAGGAGAAAAAACCTTTTCTTCTACGTCCCTCCGATTTTTGCGGATCTTATTGTTTTTGCCTTTTCGGAAGGATTTTTAAATATCTGGCCATGATGCGGTGCCAGTGTATGATGGTGGAAAATCCCTCACAAATATCCCCACTGAAGGCATCCATTGGCAAATGGCAAAAACACCCCAAACCATTAGAGGTCCCAAATGTTTTTTTCTTGTTCTAAGGAACCCTATTGTATATTTCAGATATACTATATGCTGGCAATATCTTTCCTGCCTCACAAGCACAAGCAAAGCGCAACCATTCTAACATGTGCTGTTGTACATAACACAATAAGCAACCGGATTGAACAGAAACACGACACCATTTTAATAGGAATTATAACGATGACATTTTTTATTTGACCTTAAAATCAACAGCACATTGGAGTTCAGGGAAAGTTCACCAAAACTTGAGTGCGTCAGCGCCACTGTCCCCCCGGTGAGACACCGGTTATTGCAGTGTGTGATTGGATCGAATTGGTGCTCTGTGGCAAGTGACATCACTTGGCACCGATTTGGACCAATCAGAAACAGCAATTGCGTAACATGGGGTTTCACGCTGTCCCGGCGGTTGGATTCAAGCATGTAGGTTATTCTTTAAGCTGCCAGGCAGAGGGAATGATCCAAGCGCCCCGGTGTCCCGGAGTCCGGGTTCCTTGAAACCTGGACTCAATATTATCCCTGCTCTTACCTCTCCCATGGCCACACCGTGTGTTTAATGATGTCCCCGAGCTGTTCATGAATAAAAAAAAAAAGAGGGATGAAAAATTGGAAAATGGAGTTTAAATTGTGAGATTTTCTCCGCTTTATTCGGTTTTTTTTTCTCCCCTCCTTCATTAGCCCTTTGAGGTGTGATCGCGGGGACTCCTCGAGTTGTTCCGCGGACGCGGTCACCTCTCGTTTGGCAGAGCCGATGCCCGGTACGCCACTTAATAAGAGCAACTTAACCGCCCCCCCGCGCCTCCCCTTCATTATAAAAGCGCACAGAGCGACCACATGCTACTAGATGGATGAATCCGGACATGTTTGTCACTATGCAGCATGCTCCCTTTCTGTGTATGATATATAGGCCTACGTAGAATATTTAAGTGGGGATGCTCTATAATATACTGTCATATTATCCTACATTGAACAAATTGCTTTAGGTCATGCAGTTATTTGAATTTCAAATAATCCTTATATGTATATTTATTTATAGCTACTCTGTATAGTGACATATTTGATGTTGAAACCTAATAAAAAAACACACTCAACGCTAAAACACAACGAATTGTTATTGACCAGTGGACTTGGAAAGGATCAGTGGAAAGGTGTTTAGAATTAAAACCTCAGGTGTCTAAACCTGATGTATAAATAATGTTTACAATCATGAACGTGCCACTCATCGTCTTCGATGTAGGCATATCTCCCGTCTGGGTTAGGGTTAGGGTTAGGGTTAGGGCTGCTACAACCCGCACGCAGTTTTACCACTTTCCCCGATGACCCCTTAGTTGCCCTCAACATCCAAAACCAATCATCTTTGTATTATGAGAGTGGGAATGCAGGTACTACTAATCCCAGGATCCTCTCTGGCGAACCGTGCTTCCGGGTTCAGTGTTGCCAGGGGAAAGGTGGCGCCGGGGACCTGTTGGAGATGACAGCTGAAGAAATCGGATTTCGCTGCGGGAGTTCAAACAATAAACCTCGCAGATAGCGAAGAAACCTTCCTCGCAGCACTGTGGAAAAAGGGTGTGTGTGTGCGTGCGATTGTGCAACGTGACCGATCTAACGTTAAGCTAATATAGCTAATGATTGTTTGTTCCTAAAACCAGGTGTCACGAAGCTAGTTGGGCAAACGCAGCCGCGTTGGTGTGTATGTATGCGCGCATGTGCGTGTGTCCGCGCGTGTGCGTGTGCATGCATTTGTGCGACCGTGTGTGTCTGTGTGTGTGTGAGCGCGTGTGGTGTGTCCGTCCTAATCCCTGCTTCCCACCTGTCACGTTAGCCCAGGAACGCTACTATGATACGGCTAGCTGGCTAACACTCACTTGCAAATAAACCAGGCTCTTCGTCTGCTCTTTATCGGTTCATTTGATTGATTTGACAAGGTGGGGGAGGTTGAGGAGCGAACCGAAAGAATCAACAACCGTTGTATGTTGAGATTATATTGTGGAAACGGTATCCTGTTGGAACAAGAGGGCAGGATAATTAGCCATATTGGTAGCCTGGTTGCTAGTGTCACGCGAGCTTTCTGGCTAATTGACCCAGTTTAGTGAGGGCACGACCCGTGTTACTACTACAGTGTCTATAGCTTGTTTAAAATGGGTTAGACTGTTAAAAGGAAGCGACTATATATTTATATACAAACGGGTTGGCCTGTGTTCAGATCAGTTGTAGCATGCATTCAATTCCTTTATGCTGTCAAAAACATTTTACTTGATGATAATGAATAGGATTGTCAAATACACTGGCCGGCCTTGTGGCCAGTAGGATGTAGGCTCTTCGGCCAGTGTCTTTATGGTTCGCAATGCTTTCAAACGTTATTCATTCATAACTGTTGGTTGATGACTTGGATACGTCGGGTACTATTTCCAAGTGAGGCATTCCTGAGCAGAAGGGGTATTGAGCCCTTAGGCTAAGACGAAAAAACCAAACCGCAAATACACCCAGCCATGTAGTCAGCATTAGTTCATGACCGAGCGGCCACACATCACTTATTACCCGGTTATTACGCACCTACTCTCGACAGATAAACCGCTGTAAAGTTAAGACCAAAACCTTAACACCTGTCCGATCTACACTTGTCTCGCGTTCGGCGCGCAGGCTTAACCCGAACTCCGTCGCTCTCCTCCGTCGGTCAGGGTGGTGAGGGATGGAGTCGCTGATCAGCGCGGTGGCGCCGCGCTCTCCGGCCACCGTGAAGCGGCCCGCTGAGGTGGACTTCCGGTCGGGCGCCACGCTGGAGCAGCTGTCCGCCCAGGTGTCTGAGCTGGTGCTGCTGGAGCAGGGAGAGTTCGGCGACCAGACGGCCCTGGAGGTCCACACGGCCAAGGACTTCATCTTCAACATGCTAGGTATGTGCCCAGGAGAAGCTATGTGGTGACCCGCCCGGGGGGACCGTTTGATGAGATGGAGGGAGGAGGTGTAGGGACTCAACGCCGGCGAGGAAGGTGATGGATCAGCCTTGAATGTGTTGCCGTTTCATGTTATGAACTATGAAGTACAAAAAGAAATCGCATGATAATTTGATGCTAGGCGCTGTTGCTGTCATAGGAAGATGAATGCAAAGAAGCCCAATAACAATTTGAAAGGCAATGTATCGATTAATTATGAAATGAACAATCAACAAGATTATGAAAAAAAAAAGGTCAGGTCTCAGAAGAAGTTATGAAAGAGTGCATCATTACTAATGGTTCATTAGTAATGATGCACTGGAGAAAACTCTTCAAAAACTCTCATCCCACTTCCCTCACAAAAACAACTTGACAGGTCTGAGAGAAGAGAAGTGTGGCTGCAAGCCTCACGAAGCAATAACAACCGTCATGCCTCTGAACCATTGCGGTTTTAGGATGCAATATATATATGGTGTTTACTATTTATATCACCACAATGTCTTACAGATGATGTCAGACACAAGTCATTATGGATTAGGTAGGGGTCACGCACTTTTCCCAAGTGCCTGGGCTGTTTGCATTGTGGGGGGGGGGGGAATCGAACCCGGTAACGTTCCCTCGTGTGTGTACACCGTACTGACACGGTGCATTATCGTCGCTGGAAGTACCCCATCCGGAGTGCGTGTGGATAAGCCGCGGCTCAGAATTGCTTATTTCGGTGGGGATTGTCAACACTATTCAGAAAAGTGCTGCTCAGACACATCAGAGGGCGTTGCGCGCAGAACGCGCTCGTCTCACTGCCAACGCCGCCGCCGCCGCCACCACCACCACCACCACCACCGCCCCGGCTCCATTACTGTTGAAAACAAAACCCGGCGGTTTCATGAACTCACGGAGCTTGCGTCAGTAAAAAACCAAACAGGGGTCTTGGCTATCGCGGCTTGGCACCGAGGTGGAGCGGAGAGTGGCTTTCAGATGCCGCTCTGCTAATGGCTTCTAGATGCTCAGGGTTTTGTGGGGTTTTTTTCTTTGCTTTTCTTTTTTGCAACAAGTGACGACAGGTCAACGGTGTGACGCCCGGCGTGACACCCGAGCGGACAGCGCGGGGCCCACCCTGCACTGTCCGGTGTGTTCGTTGGCTGTAGTGACACACGCAGGGAAAGGATGGAGGGCGGTTTTGGTGCAAACCACACCGAGGCTTTGCATATCCCCTGTGGTGTTATGTTCTCTGGTGCTCGATTTGAAATCAGAGTTTTGAAATGAAATACCCCAACATTACGAACAAATGTAAATTATCACCTGTGAGTGTACTTTTAAAATGTATTCATACACCCGTTTACATACACAAAGTGATTATTTGGCCTATTATATGATGTACTTATGTCTGCTCTATAGTAATATATATATAGTAATATATAGTATATAATATATATTTTGGGTATTTGTACAGTGATAGTACATATATAGTAATAGTAGTAGTAGTAGTAGTAAGTGTATTTTTTTCACTATATAACATGCAGCAGTGTACCTTATATATCAACTGTTCCTGCTGCAATATATTCAGGAAATTGCACACAATTTAAATTAAGAATACATTCATTTATAATTGGCTGATGTTATTTGACAATCTGTGTCCGTCTTTTTTTTTACATAGGCCCATTCTTATTTTTTTAAACCCCCTCTCTCTCCGGTCCAGTAGAAATTCCATTTGGAACAGTGAAGTACTTTGATGTTAATATGAAAGTCAGACATTCTGGAATGTACCATTGTAGAAAGTGGAGGGGGGGGGGTATTATCCCACTTTCTCTCAAGGACAAGCATGCCCAGTACTGAAAACACATGATAACGAGTGAGTTGAAGATTCATCATAACCTTTTGGAGAGTTGGGGCTCACGGCATAACATTTGCAGTGTGTGTCTCTGCAATAATCTCTGGGATCTGCATGCAATACGTTCATAACGCACATGTAGTTGTGTTAACGTGATTGCATCACTGACTATCAATACACACCTACATTTCTATTGTGTGTGTGTGTGTGTGTGTGTGTGTGTGTGTGTGTGTGTGTGTGTGTGTGTGTGTGTGTGTGTGTGTGTGTGTGTGTGTGTGTGTGTGTGTGCGTGGGGGAATTCCACTCCATAACATTTTCCATGTGACAAAACGTAAAGGCAGTACCACCCGGACAAACAGAAGCATGTTGAAATGCATCCCCTGTGGCCTCCAGTCGTGGTAGGGCCCGTGGCTTCAGCGAAGCACCTCCACGCAATCCCCATACGACATGCAAGTGAAGTGTGCCTGTTCTTCCAATAGGTGGCACTCTGCACCCTCCCACCCTCAGCCTCTCTCGCCCCCCTCTAACCTCTCCCCCTAACCCCCCCTCCAAAACACTGCTTGACCTCCCTCACTCTCCTCCCCTCTCTCTCCTCCCCCCTTGCAATTCTTCAACGTTTCTATTCTTTTTCTTTTGCACCAAAGTTCCCAACCCGAGTGTTCTGGGTTTGGTACCTGATGTCCACTAGTTGCCTGACCCCTACCTGCCCCCTTCAGGTCCTATACCCTCTGTCATCACTGGAGGTCACTGTGGATGATGGCATCTCTAAATTGACTAAGTTGAATCGCCACGCCCTGCACCGTATTGACTCGTACAACAATTTTAACTGTTATTGTAACGGTCATTATGGCTAGGTTTACCACCTGCTGTCTATAGGAGAAGTGACCTGTTTTTTGTTTTTTTTTCTATTTTCTTAACGGAAACCCTTTTGGAAAACCAAAACTTTGGTCCTAAAATTAAGCAACATCTATATAAAAGCAGACTGACGACATCGTCCTGGAGACGGGAGAGACTCCATTGAGTGAAACGATGCACGCAAGCGCATCGGCATGGCAAACATATTTGCATCAAACAATTTCTCAACACCAGGGGAAATAATCTCGCCACTCGGTGTTGGGAAAACAGGAACGACGTGACGGCAAATAAGTTGCTGCGTAACACGCAAACGGTATCGGTATTGAGTGCGGTATCGCGGTGCATTCGAACGTTACCTGAGTCCCGATCAGGCTCATTTCATGAATGAATTATCAGAAGAGAAAAGGGTTTTTTATTATTAATGGAATTGAAGCTGCATGCCGCAACATTCTGTATGAATTTATACTTGATCCTGAGGCCGACACATTTGTTCTATATTAATACTATCTCTGCCATGTTGGCAATCACAACCAAAGTAGGTGTAAGTCATTAAAAAAGAAAAATGCAAATTCTATCAGCATTAGCATTTTCAATGTTGGCGTGTTTCGTTGTAGCAGCGGCCGAAGTGGAGCCCACGCTCAAGTCTCATCCCAAGAGCGTTCCCAACACGTTTCGCGGTTCTAGTCGGGCGCCGGTCGGGTCGGCGGCCGCGCGGTCGACCTCCTTCGCTCCAAACCCCAGGGGGGTTTCCTGTCCGACCTCTGGGAGGAACGCTCAGCCAACCCCGTGCGATCGGAACCCCGGGCCGCCCCCTGTTGTGGCTGCCTGGCCCCTCGGTGGCCCCTGGCCTGCAGCGCGTCATGGGGATGCAGG
>OMKI01057133.1:0-13795 GCA_900302315.1 Phycis blennoides | reverse complement strand
ACCCGACTTACTTGAGATACTTCTAACGAAGTAATTATCAATGCGGGGTCCCTGTGTTCCCTGTACCAAGCACCACTTCCTCCCTTGGTGGACTCGGAGGACCCTTAAGGTTGTTACCTTTTGCAGCCACACAAGCAGACCTGAAGCTTTGGATGGCTTGTCATGTTTAGATTTTATTATCATATGACCTGATTGCATTCAAAACAGTAGTTTATAAGAGTACAATATATTTTGACGTAAAAAAAATAGATATCATTAAAACAGATAAATAGGGATGCGCGCGCACACACACGCACACACACACACCTAATGTTGTTGAATCAATGCAGTTATAGGGACCCTTGTGTGCAACACATCCCATTCTTCCTGCGAATGAATGACACTCACTAAAACTCATCAATGACCCAATGCTTTGGGTCACTGACTGGATCATTGAGTCATTGATTGTGTGTGCGTGTGTGTGGGTGGGTCTGTGGGTGGGTGGGTGTGTTGCGAAAAAACATAAATGTTGTGCTGTTTCTACAGCATTACCCCCAAAAATGTACTGATAGCATTTGTGGCTATTCTGCTTCCACTCAATACTTATAATTGGCCTAATTACTAACAACTTTAACAACTTAACAAAATATTATTAACCGCACAACTCAATTAATCTGGAAAGTTACCAGTCGTTTTTGAGGTACACATCTATGTTGTTGGATGATTAAGAAGAACGGACCTTTCGGTCTTTATTGGTCATTCTCAGTATTTTTTTGATACGGGAACGAAAGTTGTTCTCTGCATTTGACCCATCCTATGGTACATAGGAGCAGTGGGCTGCTATGTTCAGCAGCCCGGGGAGCAAGTAGGGGTTCAGTGTCTTTGCTCAAGGACACTTCGACATGCAGACAGTTTTGGAAGTGAGGAGCGCGGGGATCGAACCGCCGACCCTACGGTTAGTGGACGACCCGCTCTGTCCACCAGCTCTACCCACTGAGTAAGACGTTGAATGAAAATTAGGTGCCAGAGGGCATTCAAAAAGCACTTGCTGATGATAAAATGGTCTGTGGGCGGGTCCCACCGGACCCTCGCGCAGAAGTCTGGGATGAGCCCGGACCGTCATCACATAGCCTACTGGAAATGCGTCTGAGTGAGTGAGTGTAGTCCAGTCCCTGCAACAACAAACAATCCCGATTGCTCACAACTGACCTAAGATGTCAACCGAACGTTTTTCTGATCGTGTCAGAACGTGATCGAGGTCCCTTCATTCACCCAAAAGATTTGTTCTTCCGAACCAAACAGGTCACGAACAACACCGCATTACGAACCATTGTATATGGTTATATCCAAAACTATGCATCCTAAAACCAATCCGTTTTCCTTCTTGTTAATATTTTACCTTCACAATCACCCGAATGTGTTACCTCATTCTCGCCGACTGCGGCACAGTGACGAATGAAAGTCCTCGCAGTGTAATGAAAGTTACAAACTGGTCACAGTTTGGCAAAGCAGTTTGTGTCTCCGTCTCTTCAACACTTTACCAACACAGGTAACAGGCCATTTATACTCTTTACATTATTTATACTCTACACACTCCCCTCTAAACCTGTACTGGCCTGTATTGCTTAAGGTGCCAGTAGGTACTTCAATGGGTACTTCCAAAATGTCGTCATCATCTACGACACAATATCAAACCCGGGAAAAAAACTGTCGGACGAAAAATAGACATATTTTATGAAAGTACATTCATCATTGTGAGGGTGTGATAGATGATGGCACATTTTTCAGGTTCAACCGACGTGAAATAAAGGGAAATCGTTCTTCAACATTGAATGACATTCAGTGAATCAATCAGATGAATGAAAACATCTCAAAAGGCCAGGAACACGCTCCCTTGAGTCAGAGTGAACTTCCCACTTAGGAGCCAGTGCGTCTGGCTCCCAAGCTTCCCCTCCAACGGGATTATGATGATTAAGTGGACATCGCAGCCAACACAGAGCACACACCCGAGTTGTAATTCTGCTGAGTAATAATTCTGAGTATATTCCCTTCTTTATTCACTTCCTCTTCGACGTCATGCCTCGAGCCACTTCACTGGGATAATGTGAACAGAAACGAAGTGGAATAAATGGTTCAAGACAACACTTTCAGTATGATTTGTCATGCTTGCAAACCAAACATAACATGATTCGTATGATTAAGATAGGCAATAGAGTGATGGATGTTATTTAAAACAATACACACAACACAACAACAATAATAATTTTAAAACAAACAAATAAAATGTTGTTTAAGACACATCACCCCGCAAATAAAAATACATAAGCCTTTTCAGTCTTGCTGAAAAAGCAGAATGTATGTTGTCAAATAATTTTGGTTTTGAGGTAATAGCTGATGTTATATGACGAGCGTGCAGACGGAGAAGATGTGATACAAATTGAAGATAGATAGATAGATAGATAGATACACATCACACGTAACATACAACATAAACAGGCTGGCAAAAAAAAAGGAAAACTGCCTGGATAATATGTATCATGTTGGATATGTTGGATAAGTAAAAAAGCCCACATGAATGTACTGAGGGAGGTATAAGCATGGGATGCTTGCAGTGGCAGGGCAGGGACTGGCCCTGTGATTCAGTATGTATGGTAAGGTGCTCTATGATGCTGTGTGAGGGTAGTGCACATAGGCCCAACAGTGCAAGGATAAAATTGAGAGACCAGCATTAAATATTGAATATGGACAATAGGTAGAACAGTTGCAGTCCAGTTTCACTTACTGTATGACCCTATAGCTTCTATATGTCGCCACAGAAAGAAAGAAAGAAAGAATGTTGCAACACTATCCTAACCCTACAGTGTCCAATGTGACATGATCACACGACAACACACAGTTAACACAACAATGAGCTGGTGGAGACAGAGCCTATACTAACCCTAACCCTAACCCTAGTTATATTATACGGAATAGTGCCGTAATCAACCACAGACATATGCAAACGTTGCATTCTGAGGAATGCAAACAGAAATTGAGAAATGGATGGGACCTATACCAAGGACTACCTCCTCTGCCATCTTCTCATCTGGAAACCCCCAAACTAGGATTGACAGTATTGCAAAAAAAAAAAAAAAAGTCTTCATCTAATTCTCAGAATCCTTCCTTTTTCTGTGGTAAAGAACAAGTGATGGAAAGAATTTGGCAAAAAAATGTTATTTGTAATTAACTGATTACACCAGGTCATAGGTCAGGTGCATACACCAGGTGTTTCCAGGCTGCAGCCCCTTTCCATGATTCATTCTAAAGTAGGATTTTGATTAGATTAGAGTCAACTTCATTGTCATTGTGCAATGAGTACAAGTACAGAGACAACGAAATGTAGTTGGCGTTCTAACCAGGAGTGCAAAGGAATTAGGGTGCAGTATTGTACTTGAGTAGTGCAATATTGGTAAACAGTTTGTGGCAAGTAATTAAAGTGATGTCAAGTGACAAGTCAAACAGTTAAATAACAGTAAAGAATAAACAGATAGTGCGAGTGGAAGTAGAAAGGTAGATAACACTATGAGCCAGCCACTCATGGGAAAATATCAAAGTCTGGGTAAAGATAAGTGACTTTGTGACATTGGCCCGGGATCCCACTGCCAGCTCTGAAAATGATTGTCGAGACCTTTCACTTTTGTGCGTCTGCTTCTACACAAACGGTTTCAACCAAGTCAACATCCTGGTAACGTCAATGTCCCGGTGAAAGAGAAAAGTCTCAGAGGTAAGGAGAACCACAGACAATGACAACTTCATTATTGCGTTCGTTTCTACTGCATTCAAAAACACTAATATGGTATCATGGGCCAACTACTAACTACTGCTTGAATTACCCCATGGTGGTCGTGTGATGGTAGGTTTCAATGTAATGTCTCTTAACTATCAGCTAGGTGCCACGATGTAATTCAATGGTGGTTAAAGTGCCTGTTAATCACCAGTAGTGCAGGAGAAGGCATATGCCTTGTGGATGCTCTAATAATATAACATATTATAATTGAAGAGGCTATAATCCAACACAGTCTCATGGCAGCTTGTGAAATAGTTACGAAATGTAATCTATTGATTCGTGTACATGGACACGAATTTCTTTTTTTTTTCGTGACACTCAGCACGACTTTCAAACTAATGTATTTCAATTGGAAGTATCTTTCGTGCCTGCACCACGTTTTTACAGTTAAATTGGTGAAGACGCCAGCTAAAGCTGTCCGAGGACCCGCCGCCAGTTTTTTTAATGATATCCTAACCCTAGGATATCATTGTTAGGGTAAGGGTTAGGGTTATAATGAAAGTCGTGCTGAGTGTCACGAAAAAAAGGGACATTTGTTTCCATGTACACGAATCAATAGATTAGGACTATTTTTATGACTATTTCACGAACTGCCGTGAGACTGGGTTGTATAATCACACCTATATAAGGCTATCCAGATATTGTAGCATGGTGGTGAGAATACACACACACACACACACACACACACACACACACACACACACACACACACACACACACACACACACACACACTATAGTTTCATGATGTGAATAAACCTGAATCATAACATAAGTTATTGGTTATTAGCCATGTTCAAAGTTGATGGATGCTTTGTAGGCTCATACACTCGGGTATACGAACCATGGAACATTGTTTCAATATATACATAGCCCTACGATAATCCCCATCCACCCCTAACCACGATTAAGCCCGACACCCCTTAATTGCTTAACCCTTAAAATTGCTCAACCAAAAACGGATATCCGAGATCATCAGGTCCAACACAGACAGGCGAACACGGGGGCAGGCGTGGTAACGAAACTTTATCGGGAAATTACAGCAGCATGAAATCTACTATAAATGGACGGGACTACTACTACGAGTTGACTTATTTCAGCCCTAACATTGTGGAGTTAACTCGCCAAGTCAACAGGTTTGGGGCGCATCCGCGACATGGCTTCTTTATTCAGTAAGTTAAGTAGATGTTGTAGTCTACACATTGTTGGGGGGTTTCTTTTGTTCTTTTTGTTTGGGGTCTTTTAGTGATGCGCTGCTGCGGCGTGTGCTTCATCCTCACTCGCATGTTCTGCCCTCCCCCTGCAGACTTCCGGCTGCTGTCTGCGGTGACGCTGGGGACCTTTGCGTTGTGCCCCTCGGCCACTCCGTTGGTCGACGCCAGCGGTCCGTCAGCAGAGCCTCCAGGCGAAGGGCTGGTGGAGCCGCTTCTCTGCCAATCACCGGTCTGGAACATGTTCATCGAGTCCACCAGGCGTCATAAGAAACAGGTGAGCGGCTGGAATGTGTCTGTTGTGAGCGGTTCTCTCACCACACGTGGTTAGGATTTGAGTTTCGAGTGACTTCACGCTGACGACCACAATGAGGAACGATCACTTTTCATGTTTTTAAGTTTTTAAGTTTTTAAGTTTTTAAGTTTTTAAGTTTTTATGTTTTTAAGTTTTTATGTTTTATGTATGTGTGCTATCTCTGTGGCCCTTTCTTTCTTCTTTCTCCCTTTCTTTGAATTGCACTATAACTGTGGTAGCTACTGTAATCTCGTCATGTCCTAGATGTGATGACAATAAAAGCTTGAATCTTGAATCTTGAATCTTGAGTGATTGTCGTTCCGGGTCTGGTTTGATGTTTTATGATGTTTTAGGCATAATTTATGTTTTTTTTCAACGTTCTTCTCAATCTCTTCCAGTTTGAAGAGGAATTCTCAAACGAGGCAAATTATGACTTTCTGGAACGGACCGAAATTCCCTCGCCTCCTGCAGGCTGCCCTACCAACATCAACAAGGTAAATCACGGAGGACTATAGCATGTCTTTAAAGAGATGGACAATATAGAATTATACAAATAGCAGTAATTTATGACTAGTTAAAAATGCATTTCTTTAAATTGTTCTTAAAAGAGAGTTTACATAATTATGATTCAACCTTGTTAGGAAATATAGCCCATTCATTCATTTTAGATTTGATATGGTCATAGGCCAAAATAATGATACTTTGTTGTATTACCTTTTTCTGGCATTCCATTATCTAATGTAGATTATTGTAATATGGTAATTATGTGTCATTGAATTTGACTTTGAAATGACTTTGTCATTTGACTTTGTGGAATAAAAATCTGTATCGTTGTAGCCCAGAAAGACAGCAATATTTCATTTTGCCAATACAGGCTATTTTCAGCCTTTTGGTCAGTCACTGAAAGAGCCAAAGCTTCTAGCTTCTCACTGCTTTGGCGCAGGCTTTTTTGGCCCACTATGTTTTCATAGGCGCAGACACATTAGGCCAATTATACGCCATCATGACATGAGCTGTGTGGGAGGCTGAGCCATCTCTGTCCCTGTGCAGGAGGCCTGCCTCTTGAGACTGGTGCAGGGCCTGCAGGTGTACAAGGTGCTGCTGACACACGTGAAGACAGAGTACCCAGACAACCCCCTTCTGCCCTACATCAAGTACAACAGTGACCTTCTGATCAACCTCATCAGGGGAAAGGTGAGTCCCGGGGGGGGGGGGGGATTTCCACTGACACCCGAGCGTTGGCCTACGCCACGGCAAATCAAAACGCCACGAGAGGCGCCCTCCCGGCCGTCGTCCGCCCGCCGCCCGCCGCCCCGCATCGAACCTCAACGCGCGTGTTCACCGGTTCCCCTTTCTTCTCGCTCGACAGATGAGGCACCCGGCGCGCGTGTCCGCGCTGGGCGCCGCTGAGGCCCAGGGCGTTCTGCGGGCTCTGGAGAACCCCAACACGTTCCTCAGGAGGCTCACGGCGCACAGCATCCTCCGCAGGCTGCACCTCTTCCTGGTCGACGGCAACCGCGACCTGGCGAGGAAGGAGCTGAGGTCGCCGTAGAGGCGGTCCCGGCCCCTCCGGTGTGGCGCGGGGGTCCTGCCTCTCTTGTGTGTTTGGTTATTTTGGAACTATTGATTGATTTATTTCGTATTTATACATTTGAACGTATTTATTGACTTGTGACTTGTCGTTGACGTCGATGTTTACAAGAGATATTTATTTCTTATGAGATCGTTTTTTTATTTACCTGCGATGTACTGTAGCCAGTGGCTGACTGAAGATTGTTTTATATATTGTTAAATATTTATAAAAATATTTATAAAAAAAAAAAAAAACTGAAACTGCACTGTCAAGACTAATGTATTATTATTCATTACAAAATGTTTTTAAAGATAGAATTGTTTTACAAACACGGTAACAGTTAAATAAACAAATGTCCAATGCAATTTATCTTTGTAACATGCATTTTTTACATAATTACATGCATGCACACACCCGATTGGTTCTCTGTAATCATCTAGCGTGAAACTGTAGTGTAGAATGTTCCAAGAAGAGTATGACATCCATAGCAGGCAAACCTTGACAATACCAAGTGAATATTTCTCTAGGAATGTTCCTAGCATAGTTCCTTAGATACTCAGAATACCTGCTGATGTGTGTGGTGTGCGTCCACCACACCTTCCAGCACCAGTCTGTTATGGTACAGCCATAAAAATTATGGCTCAACGTTATTTACTGTTGCGTTTATCAAACGGATACTGTCAAGATGCCACAAAAAGGAAAGGACTGGTCAGCTTGATAAATAAATGTGTGGCTCTCTCTCTCTCTCACACACACACACTCCGTCATAGTCTAAGCTTGACAAATGCACAGGGCTTTTCAGACACTGTCATCTCATTGAGGGTTTAATGTCAGAAAATCTACATTGTACGCAGAACACAAAGAATAACAACGCTGCGTGTGCAAACACAGCATGACATGAATATACGTGGATGAAGAGGACGAGCCGGTGCGATGGCGACTCTTCCTCACCGGTCACATTGACCCCTTGGTCAGCTGTCGTACTGCAGGTCACTCTTCAGGCAATCCATTTAGTGGGACATCTTAGACATTAAATATTACAGGGACATCAAATTGTCCGTCATTATCCAATTGACTTCCTGAGGGTGGGCCCCGCCACGGTGTTGGATGGAGGTGATTGGTCGCGTGAAGAGTCTTCCTCAGCCCCACAGCAAACTAGCAGTGCGTTGAAGAAATGGACACAGAACACACAAGGTAACACGACTTGCATCCCCTCAGATTTTTCGTAGACAAAGCTGTGTCCACGCAGTATAAAAAACACATTCAACTATTGCTCTCGATACTAGCTTGTTAGCTTGTTCATTAATAAAGGCACTTTAATGATTTGTTCGGTTGGCTACAACCCCAGGTGCATTTCTGTCTATGTTGAGATGTCAATCAGCCATGATTTATGTTCAACTCGGCCTCTATTGCGGCGTTGGTGCGTTCTGAAATTGGGCAGTTGGCGCGTCATTGACATCAATTACATTCCAAACAAGTGTTTAGCAGCTCGCATAGCTGTACCTTTACTTTACCTTTACCTACACAAGTTAGCACATACAAATTGCCCTGGCTAGGTCATTTTCTAATAGAGCCCACAAATGAACAAATCCACAAGTTTCGACTATGTTTTACTCCCCAGCGTGTGCTCACAGACTGAGAAACATCCATTAACGATATGATTTGGCCAAATTACTTCTGTGTACTAATTCTGTCAGAGAATGTACTAATGACATTCATCTTTGAGATAAGATTACTTGCATGGTGAATCATTTCCTTTCACAGTTTTTTTAAACTCCAAAGTGAACCACACACATTGAATGGAGGGTTTTAGTGCAGCCAGGAGAGACGTTACAATGGTTCTGATCACAAAGTTAAATTTTGTACACACCTCAGAAATGTGGGCTCAGGCATTCCTGGATCTGCGCCGCGCTTGAAGCCTGAAATCAAAAGATGAAATCGGTTTAATTTTAGCATAATCCTCTATAGGCTAAGCTCTGCCGGCCCCTCTTGAGGTGAACAAAATAATGACCAGATAATTAGCTAATTAGATAATTAGCATGTGCTTGCGTTTGGCCGATTTCGACGACTCGCGGAGGCGTTAGCGTCTGGCAACTTTGATCACACGTGTCACACAAAAATAACGAGGACCGATCTGCAGGGCATGTTAACAGCACATTCACGTCATGTTAACAGCTGACCCAGAAACAACAGCCGATAAATGAAAAAGATTGTGCCTGGTGTCGAACCAACACGGCCCTCCGATGGCTAACCCGAGCCACCACCACTCAGACAACATGCTGTGAGAATAGTGATGCACGATATGAAAAAGTTCAACCGATACCGATAACCGATAATTTCCTGCTTCTCATGGCCGATACCGATACCGATAACCGACAAGTTCATATTTCAACCCGAAAGTGCGCCGTACGGGGGACAGCGTGAGATGCATGCACAATAGACGATCAGCGTCTGCTAGGAAGCACCAATCTTAACATGTAGCATACCAAAATGACGAGGAGAAACTCAGCTAAAAGCTCTACCAAGCATTTCCACCCAAACAAAACATAGTTCAATCTTGTTTTAGCCTTAGCAGCACCGATAGCTGCTACCGCGGCTGCTTCATATTCTTTTAATACCGCTTCGCCGCGATGACGATTTCTCAGGTGAGCGATAAGATTTGACGTATTAAAAGTCGACGTCTTCTTCCCTCCTCTCGGAATCCTCGCTGAACAATTTTTGCAAACAGCAATGCTGTTGTTATCTTCTGCCACTATGAAAAACAACCACACTGGTGAAGACATGTTCAATATTAGTCAGGCAGAGACGGGGCCAGGCTTGGGTCCTGCCATTAAGGCGCGATAGCCCCAAAACAGGCTTTGGGGCTATCGCGCGGCGCCTGCAAACAATTTCCCCAATTTCATTAATTTATCGGATCTTTTTATCGGTTAAAATGTACCTATCGGATCGATAAAAAATGATGTAATTTCTCCCCATATCGGCCGATATTTTATCGGTCCGATAAATATTGTGCATCCCTATGTGAGAACGTTCCATTCATAATCGTTGCGGCCAAAACATATACAGACAGACAGACAGAAATACTCTAATGATCCCTGAGGGAAATTGCATATCCCAAGAATCCTGCCAAGAATTCATCAGATAAAATGAAATTCGGGAAGTTGTTGCTGGTGTGACGGAGTGCTTTGATAGCACAGTGAATCACAGGCAAAACCTCGGAAATCAAAAGTTCCTCCACACTCTCCCCCCCCCGCAGTGTTTATGAAAAAAAGTTCCTTAATATGCCAGACATCTTGAAACATTAAAATAGCTTATGAGAAGACCTTTTTAGCAATCCAGACGGGAAATGAGAGGGGCTGACGATATATTTTGTTTCAGTGCCAGGATTGGTGCAAGCTGGGAATGGGCCTTGTTGGAATACAACTTAAATGTATTGTGAAGTCAGCCACCATATGAGGACCTTCATAGCAGGAAGGCAATACCCAAATATAGAGGCAAAAGCAATGGGAAGATGGCAAAACAATGATGAATGGAGACTTGCTTTAGAAATTACACAACCCTGTGGGGGGGGGATGTTCTTGCCACACATGCGTCACATTCACATGACAATATTGCAGTTTTAAGAAGGACGTGACACCCTCTGTGGTCATAACTACAGTTTCACTGGAACTGGAAAGTACTGTATTCTAGGGAAGTGGCTAAGTGGCCTCTAAGACGTGGCCAAAGATTAATTGATGCCAATTCTAGCTCGGACAATGTTTGTGTCCAGCTTTTGTGTTTAGCTTTTGTGCATCTGCCTCCACACAAATACCTAAAGCAACATCTGCCAATGACATGTCCCAGCTAATGTAATCACAATACTACACAATTCTACTACACAGTATCATAAAGCAGTCAGTTCATATGTACAGGAAGTCCATGAGAGCCTTTTATTTTTTATTTTGATGATATCCTAAAAATTATCTTGAAATATCTATAGCTTATGTCAGCAATCTCCGGCAACCCTATATGCATATGGGTCGGGACCCACATCAATACCCCTATGGTTGGGACCACTGGTCTTGGGCAATATATATATAGAGGTCACGAGTCGATGAGTGTCCCGATGATATTATAAAAGGATGCACGTTCATCACAGGCAACTACAGACCCAAGTGCCGCACAACTGCACACACAGAGTGATAGACAGGCTGCACACATCCACATCTCAGCAGACCAGCGAGACCCAGTGGACAATGTCACTATACAGTCCACACGTTTGTGTTTATGTCATGAACGGTTAAGTAACGACATGCATGCATGTCATTGAAACCAACTAGGATATGATTTTTCTGGTCTTTTCCTCTGGCCTGACGCTATGGAACCCAGAAGGTGAGGCGAATGTGACAAGGACAATCCAATGAGCACAGCAGATGCTACTACAACTGAGGGATTGCCTCACATTGAAAGGTCTGAAGACATTCAGACATTGAAGACCAACTGGCCTACCTAGTTAGTATCACATGGAGAAAAAAAACTGTCGCGTATCCCAGCATGTGATTGTTGTGACTGAATGTGTGAATTTTATTTAAAAAAAAACCGAAATCTAAGAAGTTCAATGTTAACATCCTCTGGGTTTTCAATGCGAGCATGGTCGAAAGGCAATATGCTAAGCTAAACGGCTAGCGATGCAGAATTGCCAAATCACCCCGAATGTAAGATACTAACCTAAGTAGAGCACCGTAGGAATGAAGCCCCATCGGATGACAAATTGACCGCATTGGAAGACCTGCTGCAAACGCTGTTTGGTCTCTTTACTGAGTTTAGCCATGTCTGAGAAGCAGAGCATCAAACGTAGCAGACAGCAGAAGTGTGGGCCGGAAGCAGACTGACGGGACCATAGAGCGGACTGAGGAAGTCACTCGGGAAGCGTTGCCGTAAACCCAGACGTTGTGTCGTAGGTAAATAGGTCATAGCGCGTCATCTAGAGGTCAAAAATAACTATAACATTGTGCAATTAAATATTGTAGAAGTCGCGATTTAACGTTGTTGTATTGGGATTTTGCTGTTGGTGTTGCGCACTAGGGAAGTTTTGTTGGAAAGCTGTATGCCGTAAACGGTTTCAAGGCCGTGCTCTGTGGCCGTCGTTAGGCCTACTGTGTAATTCAGTGATCAGCTATAAATCACCGATTTTGCATCGTTTACTGTTCACTTTCATAAAAAAACGGAATGACTTTAATGTGCACTTCCACATCATAGAATAGTTTTTTATGGATAAGTAAATGCAAGTGTTACCACAAGGTGTCAGAAAATCACCGACGGATGCTCCTTGAATATTAACCGTGGAACCGCTTTCCTTGATTTCCCATCCACAGAACTCATAACAAAACCAATTACACACAAATGTAATAGACACACTTTATTCCACTCTAGCATCAAGTTATTTTCAGAGAAAAACAAAGGCCAAAACAAACCACCTTTAGTACAACAAGAACAGTTTCCTCCTCAGCTGTAAAAATGTGATACTTATCTCCAGAAAATTAGACGATACTTATTACTTTTCCACCAAAATGTGGACACATTGGAACACATACTGAAATACATCAAGAACAACACAGTGTACTTTCAAGAACACTGGAGTGTGTGTTTAGATAAAGTTTAAGGACATCAACACAAGCAGATGGATTGCATATGAATCCATTGTCCTTGCTGCTGAAGTTCAACGATGACATGTGACCCAACACACAAAGGAAACAAAAGGAGACATGTCACGTCAGCACCACCGTGAGTGTGATTTGGAGTGCACAAGACTCAAGATTGCCTCGTAAACTTCTTATCCCCACTCCCAGAATTACCTTAAAGGGGCCAAACGACTAAAAGCTCACAATGTTCTGAAAGCATAAGGATTCATCGCACATGTTTCTCGGACCTTTGGCATGGAGGCGTGGGAATTGTTCACATTGGTGTGCCACTTCCGGAGCCTTCCGCAAGGAGGACGCTCGGAATTTTGTACTATTTGTACCATTTGTTTTGTACAAGTACGAAAAATACCACAGAGTCAACGCTTTTGTCCCGCTGTGTGCATCGCTGAACACAATACCCCCATCAGACAACCATCTGCCGCAAATTAAAAAAAAATATAATAATCCAAAACCATTTGTAAAACACTTTATTCCGCTGTGGGACACGGCGACTC
The DNA here is from genome assembly GCA_900302315.1 of Phycis blennoides. NCBI lineage: Eukaryota > Metazoa > Chordata > Actinopteri > Gadiformes > Phycidae > Phycis > Phycis blennoides. Next base: position 737 of record OMKI01057133.1, on the reverse strand, counting down.
GGAGAGCTGTGCGCGAGGAGAAAGAACCGAAGGGACGTGAGCGCTGCGACTACACTGTCCGCTTGTACACATGAAGAATCCTCGTGTCTTCTGCTTCTCATCTTCTCAGCTCAACGACGTTAAAACACACCCATTCACTTTGATCGACGCAAAAAAGAAACCTTGAGAATTGTCGATTGGAGAGGATTTACAGAGGAGGGCGAGCAACAGGACGAGCGAACACAGGTTGGTTTCGTTTAAAGGAAGGATAATCTCGGGAACAATTTCTATTGCTATCAGTTACTTTGAGGAAGTTCATGAAAACACCAGATTCAGTTCACCCAAAAAACATGATCAGTACATCAATCATCAATCAGCAGCCAATGTTCTAAAAACCATTAACACACATGCGCGCGCAAAACACACACACACACGCACACACACACACACGCACACGCACACGCACACGCACACATACACATACACACGCACCCACACAAAATACTCAATTTATCAAATGTTCTCAAAGAGTTTATAGCCATGTGTGCATAAGGTCGTCTGATTTCCCCCCCCCCCCCGACACGTTTAAAGTGGGAACACAGGTTTGTCCTCAGGAGGGAAAGAGGATTTCAACTGGTTTAGTGACGACAGGGTCACCTGTCAGAATGTGGGGTGGCTCTTTAAGGTGGGGGTGCTTCAAGTTGGGGGGGGGGGAGGGCTGGCTAAGCTGATGGAAGCCGACTAGAGGGCTGCTTTGG
>OMKI01057130.1:0-17953 GCA_900302315.1 Phycis blennoides | reverse complement strand
ACACCCTGCCATAATACCCACCTCCAGCTGCTGCCAAGCTGTAGTGTACTCTGCTGTAGTAAAACAGAGTTGAATATCTAAGAAATAAGCTTTAACTAACCTCTTTATACCACCTGGCACTCTAAAGAAATCAAAAGCCTCCCATAACAGACTATGCGGCACTGAACCAGCCAGATCAAGGAAAACCACATGAAGGTCTCTTTTCTCATGCCTAGCTGCCTGAATCTGGCTCCAAATCATACTAGTGTGCTCCAAGCACCCGGAGAAGCCTGGGATACCAGCCTTTTGCACCGAAGTGTCAATCAGGCTATTCTTTTCCAAGTAACTAGACAACCTCTGTGCCACAACACTAAAGAAAACATTCCCTTCTACATTAAGAAGACTGATAGGCCTAAACTGACTTATCTCAACAGAGTCCCTTTCTTTGGGAATGAAAATTCCCCCTGCTCTACGCCACGCCTTAGGAATAACCTGTTTCTTCCAGACTACCTTCATCAACGTCCATAGAAACCTCAGCACATCTGGCGCACTCTTGTACAGCCTGTAGGGGACTCCATTGGGCCCTGGGGCTGAAGAGGCCCTTGCACGCCTTACTATCTCCTGTACCTCTTTCCACCTTGGTGGGCTATCATCACACTGACTGTCTATCCCTCCGATAGGTGGAATATCGGGGGGGAGGGATAGCTCTCTAAACCTTTCCCTGTCTCTGTGCACTTTCTCCAGATGTCCCTCAAGCTCCTGTTTTGAAGCCCTGAGGCTGCCATTTTTCTCCCTACTAAATAACGACTTCACAAATCTAAACGGATGCTTGTAAAATGCTATTCTAGCTCGCTCTTTCTTTTTCCTGTTTTTCCTAATGCTCTCCGCTCGTCTTAACACTGCCAAACGATCCTTCACATCTACCTGTAACCTATTTAACCCTTCCTTCTCAACCTCTGCAGCTTTCCTCCACAGCCTCCTGAGCCGTCTTCTCTCCCGGACAAGACTGTCTATCAATAGTCTATAATACCTGGCTTGTCTGGCCTGACATGCCTCGATTCTCCTCTTGACTTGACTGATTATTTCTTTTTGTCTTTCCAAAAGGGAATATGGAGGTTGATGAGGTGACGGTGGTGTGATTAGCCCCTCCAGAGGACCTTTCAGAGATCTTCCCAGCAGTAACTCGGCAGGTGTTCGGCCTATGGTCTCCTGGTAGGCGGTATTGATGGCAAAACGGAATTCTCTGATCCACTGATCCCAGTTCTTGTGATTGTTCCCTACATAGGAGGCGATCATCGTCTTGAAAGTTCGGTTTGATCGTTCAGTGAGGTTGGTTTGGGGGTGATAGCTGGTGGTGAATTTTTTGGTCACTCCCCAGGACATGCAGAGGTTTGCCATCTCCTTGCCAGTGAACTGAGGCCCCCGGTCTGAGACCACCTCCCGTGGAACGCCAAAGCGGGTGAAGATCTCCTCTTTCAAGATGGTGACAAGACGATGGGCTTTGCCGTCCTTTAAGGGAAACATCTCCACCCATTTCGTAAAATAATCCACAATGACGAATAGAAATGTACTCCCCTTCTTGCTGCGTGGAAAGGGCCCCATTAAGTCCATTCCCAGCTTCTCCCATGGATCCTCTACTGGAGTAGACTGCATTAACCCTGCCGGCCTCTGGTTGTCAGGCTTGTAGGCCTGGCAGATACTACACTCCTTGACATGCTGCCATACATCCTTCCGGATGGACGGCCACCAGGCCACTTCAAGGACTTTCAAGAGGGTTCTCAGTCGGCCCAGATGTCCACTTAGCGGATGGGTATGGAAGTATTCCAGGGAGGCAGGCACAAGGCTCTTGGGAACCATGAGTTGGTACTTGTCTCCCCCTTCTTTTACAGGTAACCGCCGGTACAACAACCCCTGCAACACTGAGAAACCCATTCGGTCTGGCCTGCTGTCGGCGACGTTGGAAACAACCTCTTTGCCCCATTCGCTGACCTCTGCATCCTTTCCTTGCATCTCTCCTATTTCCGACAAGGAGGTGGGCAGGTTGGCAGAATAATGGGAAGTGTTCAGGGCAACATATGCTGCTGCCAACGGGGTTGGAGTATCAGTTCTAGAAAGGGCGTCAGGCACAATGTTTTGGAAGCCTTTTTGGTAGAGGACTTTGAATGAGAACTGGTGGGAAAACCATTGGAACAGCTGACTTAGATATAATTACTGGAACTCCAGCAGGAACCTGGGTGTACGAACCACCCAATTGACTGGAAAGTGTGGTGCTGGTGGTGACAGGTAATGGTGGCTGCTGGGTAGCTGACTCCGTAATTGGTGACGGAATCTGACGCAACAGGGCGAGATGGTGGGGCTTGCGTCTGGTGTCCAGCAAAAGAGACAGACCGCTGAGGACCGCTTTGAGAGGCCAATGTCCCCTCAGGAGGAAGCACAGAGGAGAGAAAAGATGGAGAGGCACTTTCAGAAGAACTCATACCATAAGTGTTCTGAGGAGCATGCCTGGAAGAGACAGCGCTAGAGTAGGTCGGCGCTCCATAAACACTATGAGAAGCATAGTGAACACACTCAAAATATTGGGTTTAAATTTACCCAACCAAAGTGTATGCAAATTGTTACCTTAGATAAATTGGGTAAATTCTATAGGTTGTTTTTTATATTGTACTTGTGATCCAGATTGAACCACAGGAGTTACATGGGTACCATAACGTATGATAAAAACATCTCCAGAGTGAATCTGGAGGGCTTTGGATGAGAACCACTCTGAGTCACTTTGCTGAGAAAGTGAACCTTGCTAATTTTGTACATGTTTTGTACTATGTGTCAATGTCAATAATATCTTGATTGAATGATGAGATCAATAGAGATACTTTTTGCCTTGGCTTCTCAAGTGTAATATTCATCTAAAAAAATTCTGTAATCAAAATCAATGCCACATCACTGGGACAGAACCAATGGGACAGCCTGGTTTTAATCAGTGTTCAGAGGTTCTGTTATCAGACACCAGTGCGTTGACTAATAACCCTGGTTGTAAAAAAGCACATTCCTAATCCAGGTCTCCTATTTGTCCTCGCGGGCAATGACCCCACTCAGCATGGACTGTCTAATCATCAATCATCACCTAACCCTAACCCATAATAATCTTTCATTCATACTCTGGTGTTGCTGGTTGGAGTTGTAATAGATAGAATAGGTTTGTAATAAATATGTCACATTAATAACATAAAATATGAATGTTTATAATATATCTCAAATGTATTAACTAGCTACAACACAATCTAATGGGAAAGCATTAATTGAATTCATAACATTTTTAATATATATAGCCTCTTAAAATATCAAGACATATTTCATTTAGCGTTGAAAAGGATGCTCAAAGTCTGCCATGGCCATTAAACTCGTTCTCTCTTCTAGCTGTAAGTCTGAGCAGAAGACGTGAAGTGCCAATATCCAGTATTACCTGGGTTCAGTGAATGCACCTTGGTATGCAGGCTCCCCTTATCAGCTTAATGGAGGCCAAGATAATGGGACTGAAGAGCCAGAGGTGACTGAAGGAATATCCCTGACATTAGGCTTTGTGGATTCACCGCTTGGTAAGGCAGACATTCAAGAGAAGGAAATTAGAAATGTATGCATCTGTTCTCATTCAAAAATACTTAGTGTACACTACTGGCTTCAGAGCATTAACTACTATTAACTCATGTTAATAAACTATCAACTTTTTACAGTTTAGAACAGTTCTAACTAGGATATTCAGTTATCTGTGTTGGTAAGAGAGCGAAGATGAAGGAATCCTTTAACCTCTCAACAACAACAGAGAGTGAAGGTGAGCACCATATATATATATATATATATATATATATATATATATATATATATATATGATATATTTAATAAGATCTTATGAAATCAATCTAATGTTTTTATTTTATTTGGTCATTTCCTGAACAGAAAAGGACAATGGGTAAGCTTGGAGGCAAACATGATGTTATTGATGTTTATTTTAATTGTAAGATGATTAATAGTCTTTTCTTATGCCATCATGCAACAGAAGGAACAGCAAGGGGATGAGTGTTGGATTCTTTGAGCTGGTAAGCTTCTGATAATGGTCAATTTCCATTGTTTACTGTTTCTCAGCCCTGCTTTGTGACTGCTCATACTCTGTCTCTATGATCTGATAATGGTCCATTTCCATTGTTTACTGTTTACTCATATACTCTGTCTCTATGAAATGAATCGCACCTCTTCCATGTAGTTTCGTTTCGCCACCTGGAAGGACTCGGCCATGATGGTGGTAGGGGGCTTGTGTGCTCTGGTGCACGGGGCAGCCTCTCCACTCATGCTGCTGGTGTACGGCATGATGACCGACACATTTGTGGCCTATGAGCTGGAGGTGCAAGAGCTGGTAGACCCCAATAAGACGTGTCAGAACAACACGGTATGGTGGAGAAACCAATCCATATATGTGACGCCGGAAAATACCACCATAGACTGTGGGTGAGTTGGGAGCTTTTTTCTTAGGGAAATCTCTTTTTTCCTCCATGTTTTTTCTACTTTGATGGCTTCTTGTGGCAGGGTGAACATTGAGGCACAGATGACCATGTTTGCATACTACTATATTGGAATTGGATTAGGCGTGCTGATCCTCAGCTATTTCCAAGTAAGTATTTCCATTATGGTGGAAGCTCCATTCAATGCAGCACAATTCTGAGGTGAGTCAGTGATGAAACCTAATGAATCCTGATCACTTTGCTACTTGTGATCCAGATTGAACCTTCTGAATCCTAATCACTGCTACTTGTGATCCAGATTGCCCTCTGGGTTTCTGCTGCTGCAAGACAAGTCCAAAGAATCAGAAAAACTTACTTCAGGAAGGTCATGAGAATGGAAATCGGCTGGTTTGACTGCAACTCAGTGGGAGAACTGAACACAAGGATATCTGAGTGAGTGTATTCTGACAAATGCTCTTAGGGTTAGGGTAAGTGTAAGTCGCTTTATGTAATGCCCTAAATGTAAATACATGTATATATGTATATATATATGCACATAGATATCCTCTTCTCATATGTATAAATATATATTTATACATATGAGGAGAGGACATTTATATATATATAAAAACAAGGACTTTGTGTCATTATTGGACAGCAAAACAACACTAGTACCCTCTTCATTCCTCTCAGTGACATCAACAAGATCAACAATGCCATCGCTGACCAGGTGTCCATCTTTATTGAGAGGATCTCCACATTTATTTTTGGCTTCATGGTGGGCTTCATAGGGGGCTGGAAGTTAACCTTGGTGGTCATTGCTGTGAGCCCACTGATAGGTCTGGCTGCCGGGCTCATGGCCATGGTAAGAGACCCTTCTGAACCTGACTTCCAGAGACCCTTCAGAACATGGAGAGGCCTTCAATCATTCTGTACTTAACTAGTTTAGACTAAACATGGATGGATTCATTCATTCATTATTTACAATTCTACCATAATAAATGTCCTCTTGGCCCCCCACCCAGGCGGTGGCCAGACTGACTGGAAGGGAGCTAGCGGCGTATGCTAAAGCTGGAGCAGTGGCTGAGGAGGTCCTGTCGGCCATCCGAACTGTGGCCGCCTTTGGAGGGGAAGACAAGGAAGCAGAAAGGTGTTAACTGCAGCCAATCCAATTTGTCTAGCCCTCAAACCCAGCTCCGGTCTCAAAGGGCTTTACAGACCACATTATCTGACCCCAACCTGAACCCAAAGAAGAGGGTTAGACTAACCCACCTTCCAGGGCCGCTTAAAAGTGCAATAGATGTGGTGGACAATGGGCAGATGTAATATGGTAATGTTTGGTAATATACAGTGATATGGTATGATATATAGTGGTAGCATAAACTAACAAAACAATGGTGGGTGTGTCTCAACGTTGCTGTTGTGGTGTAACGTGCAGCGTGTAACATGTTGGCCAGGTACGACAGGAACCTGGTGGAGGCTCAGGACTGGGGCGTGAAGAAGGGAAGCATTGTTGGAGTTTTCCAGGGCTACCTGTGGTGCATTATCTTCCTCTGCTATGCCTTGGCCTTCTGGTATGGATCTCAGCTAGTCATCGTAACCAAGGAGCTGTCTCCTGGTACTCTCGTCCAGGTGAACATCCATCCACTTTGTTTCTGCTTCTCAAAGGTAGGGTAAGGGAGCAGTAGGTCAAGTAGGTCAGCCCCGGGTTAGAGTTAGCTCTTCAGCCTGGGTTAGCCCTAAAGATAGCTCCTTAGCCTGGGTTAGCCCTAAAGATAGCTCCTTAGCCTGGGTTAGCCCTAAAGATAGCCCGTTAGCAAGTAGGTCAGCCCGGGATTAAGGTTAGCCTCAACCATAGCCCCTTAGCAAGGATTAAGGTTAGCCTTAACAATAGCAATTTAGCCAGGGTTAGCCCTAAAGTCATCCCATTAACAAGTAGGTCAGCCCAGGCACCCTTTCCTCCAGTTCATCTTGGGGGACCCCGAGTCGATCCCAGGCCAGGGGATATAAGCCCTATATATTTGGACTGTAATTTTCTTCAATTGTCGGCTATTACATGACGTGTTTAGGCCCTCCAATTGAGGTCCATTCAGTTGAGATTAGTAGGAATGCATTTGAGTGATGGACTATGGTGGTTGGGGTTCCCCTGCAGGTGTTCTTTGGGGTGTTGATGGCAGCCATGAACCTGGGTCAGGCCTCGCCCTGCTTGGAGGCGTTTGCTTCTGGCCGTGCTGCTGCCAGCACCATATTTGAAACCATAGACCGGGTAAAACCTTATCTCTCCTCTGGATTGAGCTTAATCATAGCCAGTAGTAATAATAATAGTAGCCTAATATATATATTTTTTGTGTGAATTTATTCTGGTTAAACATGCTGTTCGCATGGTTACTTTAACAGGAACCAGACATTGATTGTTTATCAGAGGAGGGTCATAAGCTGGACAGAGTCACTGGGGACATTGAGTTCCATGATGTCACCTTTCACTATCCATCGCGACCGGATGTCAAGGTAACTCTATGAAAGCGTAGTGGCTAGTTGTAGTAGTCAGGGCAGTAGGTAGGGGTTACTGTCTAACCCCTACCTGCTCCTTGATGACCTGTCTCTGTACTGTCTAACCCCTACCTGCTTTAAAAAAAAAAACACCCCTACCCTCATGCTCTTATTTGTTGTACGTCTTGGCACTTTAATCACTCTTTGTTCTGGTGACTTACTTACTGTATTGGAAGCAATGAAATGAAATGTTTCACCTTCTTATGACAAATGTACTCTTTGTATCGCTTTGGATAAAAGTGTCTGCTAAATGCCCTCAATGTAAATGTAAATGTACCTGCTCCTTACCTGACCTGTCTCTGTACTGTCTAACCCCTACCTACTCCTTAATGACCTGTCTCTGTACTGTCTAACCCCTACCTGCTCCTTAATGACCTGTCTCTGTACTGTCTAACCTCTACCTGCTCCTTAATGACCTGTCTCTGTACTGTCTAACCCCTACCTGCTCCTGATAGTCATGGGACAAACATTTACTGTAGGCTTTTTGGATAGAAGTGCCTGCTAAATCATTAAATGGTCAAATAAATAGAGTAACTAGTACTTTATTGTGAATTTTGCAGCTGTAGTTAACTTTAATTTGTTGTGTATTCCCAGATTTTAGACCATCTGAGCATGGTCATTAAAGCTGGGCAAACCACTGCCTTCGTTGGCCCAAGTGGCTCAGGAAAGACCACCACTGTCCAGCTGATCCAGCGGTTCTACGACCCCAAGGAAGGGATGGTAAGTAGAGAGAACTTCTGCTATGCCTTCTTTCCTGCTCTCCAAAACAGCCCAGAGTAAGCTACAACACCTCTAGAGTCACCTATTCCTCTTACATTAATAAGGCTCTTCAATGGTCATGTCAATTTTATTGATAATGTACCTTTATGTTAAATTTTTTGTTGTTGTCTTGTTTCCCTTGTGGATTGATGATAAATCAACCTGAGTGGACAAGGCAACATAAGAAATAAGACTCAGAAGACTCAACATAAGACTCATGATTGTCAGGTGACTTTGGACGGCCATGACATCCGTGGGCTCAACATCCCGTGGCTTCGCGGGCTGATCGGCATCGTGGAACAGGAGCCCACCTTGTTCGCTACGACCATTACAGAGAACATACGCTTCGGTCGGCCGGGGGTCTCCATGGAAGACATCACCCGGGCAACGAAAGAGGCCAACGCCTATGACTTCATCATGGGCCTGCCACAGGTGGGTTGGTCAGAAGAAGACGCCTGAGGATCTACTAACTTTTAGATTATATAGACAGCTGAAATTGAATCTAAGATCTGTCCGGATCCGGATCCGGACCAGTGTTTTGCAGGGTAGTCTTTTGGTTAGTAGGGTAGTCTTTTGGTTAGCAGGATAGTCTAGTGTTAGCATGATAATCTAGTGGTTAGGAGGGATAGTCTTTTGGTTAGCAGGTTAGTCTTGTGGTTAGCAGGGAGGCGGCAGTAGCTCAGTGGATAGAGCGGGTGGACTGAGCGGGTTGTCCACTAACCGTAGGGTCGGCGGTTCGATCCCCTCACTTCCAAACTGTCTGCATGTCGAAGTGTCCTTGAGCAAGACACTGAACCCCAACTTACTCCCCGGCGCTGAACATAGCAACCCACTGCTCCTATGTACCATAGGATGGGTCAAATGCAGAGAACAAATTTTGTTCCTATATCTAAACAATACTGAGAATGACCACTAAAGACCGAAAGGTCCTCTCTTCTCTTCTTCTTAGCAAGCTAGTGTATTGGTAAGGATAGTCTAGTGGTGATGGGGATAGTCTAGTGGTGATGGGGATAGTCTAGTGGTGAGTTAGGGGGATTATCAGATTATCATAGTGGTGTCCAGGATGTTCAACACTCTAAAGGTTCTGGATTCAAAGCCCAAAGTCTACAGGCCTCCTTGGGCAGGATGCCAAACCCCTTTACTTCCTGTTTTACATGTTGAATACATTATTATTTACATTTTACATTATTTGTCATGTTTTACCGGATGTTGTATTTAATGTCGTATTTCAGAGGTTCGACACTCTGGTGGGGGAAGGCGGAGGTCAGATGAGTGGTGGACAGAAGCAGAGGATTGCCATCGCCCGAGCCTTGGTTCGTGACCCCCGCATCTTGCTGCTGGACATGGCCACCTCGGCCCTGGACAACCACAGTGAGGCTGTGGTCCAGAAGGCTCTGGACTCGGTGAGGACCCCGAGCCAGTAGGTGTGGGGCAGTATGTTACGAACACTGCTTCATTTGGGTTACAAAGTTTTATATCGGGCTGTTCACAGATGAAGACTACGACTAAGTACAAAGAGTAGAGTAGAAAGTGTAGAAAGTAGAAAGTGAGTGGCTGCCACTCGCATTGGGGGAGACCCAGAGAACATGACCTCTGATGTCCACTGCCACCCAGAGAACATGACCCCTGATGTCCACAGGCACGTCTGGGACGGACCACCATCTCCATCGCACACCGCCTGTCCACCGTCCGGGGCGCTGACGTCATCGTGGGGTTCGAGCACGGCCAAGCAGTGGAGCGTGGGACTCACCGGGAGCTCCTGGAGAGACAGGGGGTCTACTTTACCCTGGTCACCCTGCAGAACCAGGGGCCCCACACGGCCCCACGGAAAACACCTACTGGTAGGGGGGAGGCAGGACGGTGGGTCTGGGTTCGAACCCCAATGTGCACCGCATCAACTTTTAGCCGTCCCTGAGTAAGAAGCTTTGTAATATATGTAATATAGTAATATATGTAGTAATATATGTATATGTATATGTAATATATACAGTAATATATGTATTTTAATAAAACCCTCTTCAGATAAGACCTCTAATCTGTTTTACAAGAATGACTCAATAGTAAATATACTTAGGATGAAGAGTACAAGTCAGGTTTTTATTTTATTTGCAGTGTATGAAATACATGTTGTATTTTTGATGTACTTTTCTAGAGACTATTGAGACGGGTTTTGATTCCAGGGAAAGGGGATTGAGCTGTGGAAGTTTTAATTCCAGTTCAAGGTATTTTTCCATTCTCACACATTACCAGTCACATAAAAAAAAGTCTCATGGGATTGTGGAAATGATTACTGCTATTATTATTAATGAATGACTTATCACCACTAAATAATAATTGATGAATATCCTCACTGTAACCTCAGGAGCTCTTTTCGTCTGCGGTCTCAAACCCAGTTGTCAAACCACTCCCTCCGTGATGCCATCTGCAGCAGCCTCCAGATCCCCTCCAGCAGCCTGATGAATGAGGTCAGAACCTTCATGTTAATTTAGCCCCCAAGATCTGTGGTCTACTAGCAAGCATCCCTGAGTGAGAGGACCCATAACCCATACCTGCTCCTTCGTGACATTGTCTGAAAAAGGGTTGGTAGAATGCCTTGATAGTGAACCATTGTTCTCTATGCACCACGTGTGAACAGACAGGTGAGGGGGATCCAGAGAAGCCTGTGGAGTCAGCCCCTGTGGTCCGGGTCCTCTGGTACAACCGGCCTGAGTGGCCCTACATGCTGCTGGGGTCCCTGGGGGCCGCGGTCAACGGCTCCGTCAACCCTATCTACGCTATTCTGTTCAGTCAGATCCTGGGGGTCAGCATCGTGTATTTAGAACCTTTGAATCATTTAGCATAGCAACGAGGGCTAGCATAGCACCTCAGCATCGCTAATTGGTTTAGCATTGGACTGCTCTGAGGGTTAGTGTAGGACAGCTATGAGGGTTAGCGTAGGGTTACTACCAGGGTTAGCATTGATCCTCATGAGGGTTAGCATAGGACCTCAGGGATCCAACAAGTGTTAACATAAGACCACAGAGATGCTACAAGGGTTAGCATAGGTCCTACAAGTTACGGTAAATGGTATAGTAGTAACAGGTATGGTAAATGGTATACTACTCATTAGCATACCACCATTTGAAACTGGAATTTGGTAAATCCTTTAACAATTAAAACAATCCACAACTGGGTAAGACTCCTTAACCAGTTGTGGTTAAGACTCCTTAACCAGTCCTTAACACTTCCTTGCTTCCTTCCTTCCTTATGTCCTTCCTTCCTTGCTACCTTACCTCCTTCCTTCCTAACCATAACAAGAGGACATCCATCCTGAAGGGACCACTAGATCCCTGTTGAACTACTTCTCTTCCTTTTGCAGACGTTCGCCATACGAGACTTGAAGCAGCAGCGACAGCAGATCGATGGAATCTGCATCCTGTTCTGCGCTGTGGCGGTAGTTAGCTTCTTCTCCCAGTTCTTACAGGTTAGCATCTGTCCTTAAGTCTACCATACTATGTACTCTCCTATATATCCACAATGATGGTCCCATCAAACCTACACAATACAACGTGGTGTTTGATGCTGGTTCCTCCAGGGGTACGCCTTCGCTAAATCCGGGGAGCTGCTTACAAGGAGGCTGAGGAAGGCTGGTTTCCAGGCGATGCTGAGGCAGGAGGTGGGCTGGTTCGATGACCCCAGGAACAGCCCTGGCGCCCTGACCACCCGACTGGCCACCGACGCCTCCATGGTCCAGGGGGTGAGTAGCTATGTTCACTCATTAGTCACAATCACAGAGAACAACGTATTAACACTCGACACATTTGTGTTTTGGTTGCTTAGTTACTCACTATTGTAGAATCAATCTTTTTGGATTCATTCTGTAGCAGTGTTATGTTTGCACTATAGGCAGGTTGAATAGTGGGGATAATAACCAGGAGTTAAAATACAGAGATGGGGTTTATCCCAACACAAGACATTGGTAGAAATGCCCACGAGATCCAGTAGAAAATCTGTATTACAATACATGTTCTGCAGCCTTTCCCCCTATGATGATGCATGTATCAAAACATAATGATAATAATAATAATAATAATAATAATAATAATAATAATAATAATAATAATAATAATAAATTGTATTTATAGGCGCCTTTCAAAGCACTCAAGGACACCTTACAGCCAAGTAAAAAAAAGCAAGTAACAAGTAAAAGTGGCATACTCTGTCAGTGTGTGACAGAGTACACCACTCGGAATAAGTGTGTTTTTAGGCGTGATTTAAAGGTGGAGACAGACAGACAGACAGACAGAGTCAGAAGTGCGAATGTCTGGTGGGAGAGAGTTCCATAGGCGGGGAGCAGATCGGCTAAAAGCTCTTGACCCCACGGTGGATAGGTTGGCAGATGGAGCTGAGAGCTGGATGGCAGAAGAGGATCAGAGAGAGTGTGAAGGTGTGTGGATGTGGATGTGGAGTTCAGTTAGATACACTGGTGCTGTGAAGGATCTTGAAAGTAAGGAGTAGAATCTTAGAATCAATGCGTGATTTGATAGGGAGCCAGTGGAGTTGCTGCAGGGCAGGAGTGATGTGTTCAATAGATGGAGTTCTGGTGATGATACGGGCGGCTGCGTTCTGGACCAGTTGGAGTTTATGAAGAGATTTCCGAGGAAGACCAGAGAGGAGAGGGTTGCAGTAGTCCAGTAGGGGTGTAATCAGGGTGTTTACAAGGATAGCAGTGATGGCAATGGCCAAGTGATGGCCAAGATGGCACCCAAGCTCTGAGGGGAAGGGACAACAGTGGCATTGTTGATGGACATGGAAAAAGTGTCGAGTGTTGCTAAGGTGGATTTGGTGCTGATGAGGAGGACCTCAGTTTTGTCGCTGTTGAGTTTGAGGGAGTTGAGTGAGAACCATGATTTCATTTCCAGTAGGCAGACGGACAGAGCTTCGGGTGGTAGAGAGGCAGTGGGCTTAGTGGAAAGGTAGAGCTGGGTATCGTCAGCGTAACAGTGGAATTGAATGCCAAATTTCCTAAGAATGTAGCCAAGAGGCAGAAGATAAATAATGAACAGAAGGGGGCCAAGGACAGAGCCCTGGGGAACACCACTGGAGACTGGGGAGGCGCCGGATCTCAAGTTCTTGAGTTGGACAAACTGTGTGCGGCCCGAGAAATATGATCTGAACCAAGCCAGAGGGATATCAGTGATTCCAATGGATACTAGCCTGTCCAGGAGGATGACATGAGAGACGGTGTGAAAAGCTGCACTCAGGTCAAGGAGAACCAGAATAGAAAGTTGTCCAGAGTCAGATGCCATCAGAAGGTCATTGGTGATTTTGACAAGGGCTGTCTCAGTGCTGTGGAGGGGATGAAAGCCAGACTGACATTTTGTTTCAGTCACAAACACATATGTTTTTTTGATTCAGATATTATTGTGTACACATATTGAAGGTACACATTTACATAGATTTCAATGTTTGATACGTGAAATGCGCATGTTATTATTCCTGCAGGCAACGGGATCTCAGATCGGTATGATTGTGAATTCGTTGACCAACATCGGGGCATCTTTCGTCATCGCCTTCTACTTCAGCTGGAAGTTGGCCTTGGTGGTCATGTGCTTCCTGCCTCTCATCGGCCTCTCTGGGCTCTTCCAAGCCAAGATGCTGACTGGCTTCGCCAACGAGGACAAAAAGGCAATGGAGGCCGCAGGGCAGGTAGGCACGGCGCGACGCGGTCAGGCAGGCAATGCATGTCACAGTACGGTAGGCACTGTGTCACAATGATATGAATATATATCATGATATTTGAGTATATATCATGCGATACCACAATATATTGTGATATATGAATATACATCTTGTGATATGACTACATATCATGATACTGTATGACTATAGTGTGGTATTCCATATGATATATGGAAATGGATATATATTCTTCCAGAAGAGACTCAAGGCTCACTTGTTCAGAGTTCACCTGAACCCTACAACCATCCAACATCCATCCAAAAATGAAAAACCTCCCCTCATGCTCTTGTATGTCTTGGCACTTTATAACTGCTCTTTGTAGCCAGAGATGTTGTATACTAGCAATGCTTAACCTAGCAAATGAAATGCTTGAAACTTGTTCTGGTGACTTTCTTACTGTATTAGCAGCAATGAAATGTTTCACCTTCTTCTGACAAATGTACTTATTGTAAGTCGCTTTGGATGAAAGCGTCTGATAAATACCCTCAATGTAGATGTAAATATATTGACAGAGCAGTGTAACAAGTCAAACCCTCCAGGTGTCTGGTGAGGCCCTGTCCAACATCAGGACCATAGCAGGCTTGTCTCAGGAAAGGGCCTTCGTGGCGTCCTATGAGCAACAGCTGGTGGCCCCGTACCGGTCAGCCAGGAGGAAAGCCAACGTGTATGGCGTCTGTTTCGGCTTCGCCCAGTGTGTCATCTTCATGGCCTACGCGGCGTCCTTCAGATATGGAGGCTATCTGGTCACCACAGAAGGCCTTCATTACATCGTGGTATTCAGGTTGGTTTTGAATGCAGATATTGGTTCTGCTATCAAGTTGAACCAAACCAACGTGTCAGGGTCAATCAGCCTTCGGCGTGTGTCTTTTCTTTGTGCAGGGTGATTTCAGCCGTAGTTATCAGTGGCACTGCCCTGGGAAGGGCTTCCTCCTTCACTCCAGATTACGCCAAAGCTAAGATCGCCGCTGCCCAGTTTTTCAAACTCCTAGACCGGGTTCCCGCCATAAACTGCAGCCCCTCCCACGGGGAGAAGTGGGTAGGTGACCCTGGACAATAAAATGCAAGTGATTTGAGCGTGTTGTCAATGAAATGTCTCGTGGTTTCCACCGTCTCCTCTCTCCAGGACAACTTCAGAGGGGAACTGGAGTTCCGTGCCTGTAAGTTCACCTACCCCGTTCGGCCGGATGTCCCGGTGCTGACCGGACTGTCGGTGTCCGTGAAGCCCGGTCAGACTCTGGCCCTGGTTGGCAGCAGCGGCTGTGGGAAGAGCACATGTGTTCAGCTGCTGGAGAGATTCTACGACCCTGACCAGGGCCAAGTGGTTGGTTGACTCGTTCTTTTGGGCTTCTAGTTCATAGCTGGTTTTGCACTACTACAACGCACTACCTCACTTTTGTGTTTTGTATTTGTATTTGTATTTTGTATTTTGTATTTTGTGTTATCCGTATATTGTTTGTTTGTCTGATTGTTCATTTGCACCGTAGGTCTGAGACGACTGTAATTTCATCTGTGCTATATGTCTGGCATGTAGCATATTTGACAATAAAGTTTACTTGACTTGACTTGACTTGACTTAGGGTTAGGGTGATAAGTTCTAAGTTATTTTTGATTGTTCTTTGATTGTGATTTTCATTGTTCACTCTCGCTTCGGATGAAGGACTGAATAAATAATTCATCATTATGGATTGGATTTCCAGTTGATTGATGGCCGTCCATCCCAGAGCATCAGCGTGCCGTTCCTCAGAGCTCAGATGGGCGTGGTGGCCCAGGAGCCCGTGCTGTTTGACAGCAGCATAGCAGAGAACATACGCTATGGAGACAACACGCGCAAACCTAGCATGGAAGAGGTTGTCAGCGCGGCCAAGAAAGCTTTTCTACATGACTTTGTGATGACTCTTCCAGATGTAAGGAACCCATTTGACAACACACATATGCAGTACTTATGACTTCCTATCATAATGTATAGAATATGGTCCCTGAAACAGTCTTTAAACAGTCTATTCGGTATATGATCAGAGACGCCTTGTATTCTGGTTTGTGGTTTTTGTTTGGGCTTGGCAGGACCGATTGCAGCTTAGTTGTCAAGAGTATAAACTACCAGCCCACACTGATGTCTGCTGTTTTTAACAATGTCTCAAATCCGAACAACTCATCCTGAATTGGCAGAAATATGAGACTCAGGTGGGCGCGCAGGGATCCCAGCTCTCCAGAGGACAGAAGCAACGCATCGCCATTGCCAGAGCCATCGTCAGAAACCCAAAGATACTCTTACTGGATGAGGCCACCTCTGCTCTGGACACAGAGAGCGAGAAGGTACCCAGCCTCTCTTCACCTACGAGTTAGTTAGAATTGCTGGAGGTACAATTCTAGAGTTGTAAAAAAAGATAGAGCAGAAAAGAATAGAAGAGAGCAGGATTTTGAAACTGAACCAAACAAAAAGCTCCTCCCTCTGTTCCTTCACACATATCTGCTATTGACCTGTGATTGACAGGCAAGATAGACTAAGAAGAGGAAGAGATTAGCTGATATGCAGTGATCTGAAATCTAAATGGTTTCCTCCAGAGGCAGGCTCAGTCAACTAGAACAGATATTCTCACAGAGCATTCCACTCACCAATAGCTGGTGGATGGCCACAAACAATAGATCTACCTACCTTAAATCTTACCTGCTCCTCCCTTACATCTTACCTACAGCACCTAGTAAGCATTCCTAGTAGTATCATGTGGTGGCCATGGTATCCCTGTTGTTGCTGTATAAGCATCATTGCATCATCATTGCATCATCATTGCATCACAGCACACAGGAAGAGTGTGATACTATGAACAATAATAATAAGCTCTCACATTCTCTCATCAGACTGTGCAGGAGGCTTTGGACCAGGCGAGGAGAGGGAGGACCTGTCTGGTCATCGCCCACAGACTGTCCACCATCCAGGCAGCTGACATCATAGTGCTCATGTCCCAGGGAGTGATCATAGAGGAAGGCACCCATGATGACCTCATGTCCAGGAAGGGGGCCTATTACAGTCTGGTCACAACAGGAGCTCCAATCAGCTAGTTGCCGGTGGCAACCATAACTGTTTGGATCCTATGGTCATGTCCTAGAGTTGGAAGGTGATGTTTGTGGCCTTGCTGTAAAGCAAAGTTATTATAGTTTCATCACATTCTAACTTTAAATGTCAATGCATGCTACATGTGTCACAGATCTCACTTTTAATTTCTATTTATTGCTAATGAAGAAAGATATATATTAAGTACATTAACAAAATAATCAAAGAAGGCTCATCAACTTTTATTGTATTTTGGTATTTTTTTTGACAGGTTGTTATCTTGTTAAAGACGTAATGAACACAGATATCCACTGAAGCCTGATTGGGTCTCTAGACAAATTGATTGGAAAACGTGAATGATAACCAATCAGATGCCAGTGGTAGCCAAGCAACCCACGTGTGTGTGTAATGCATTTGCATACATTGCACACATACATCTAGACAGTGGTTTGAGACACAAATGCATATCAGTTAACAATGTTTATTTCAACAAATGCTAAAGCAAAATAAATGAATGACCTTCATGTGCATGACCCTAACCCTATTCATTTGGAGTTTAAAATAAGAAGTGTGATTGTGTTTCCTGTTGCCAGATGTTCTCCCCTTTAGGCACAGTGGAGTTAGAAGCTAGGAGTTCTCCATGGAGGTAGATTGGCCCACATGAGCCAACCTACCCTCTCAGGTTTATTTTTATCCCCTTTCATTTGCAAACCAATGCAAGCAACACAATACATGAACAACGTAAACTTAAACAAGATATACAAAATCAAGAATAATACTTACATTTACATTTACATTTAGGGCATTTAGCAGACACTTTTATCCAAAGCCACTTACAAAGAGTACATTTGTCATAAGAAGGTGAAACATTTCATTGCTGCTAATACAGTAAGAAAGTCACCAGAACAAGTTTCAAGCATTTCAATTGCTAGATTAACCATTGCTAGTATACAACATCTCTGACTAAGTGCCAAGACGTACAACAAATAAGAGCATGAGGGTAGGGTTTTTATTTTTGTTATTTTTTTAAGAGGATTGATGTTATGCAGGGTTCAGGTGAACTCTGAACAAAAATCTTCACATTTAAGGCGACTTTAAATAGATATCAGGAGTTTAATTGCACTGTAAATAAATAGTCCTTGCACAATAAACATTGTTTACAGTGAGGTAGACATTAAACGCTCCACAGGCGGTGTTTATATTCCTTAGTCTGTATAAACCATGAACAGTTTTGCAGTGACTGATATAAGCTCTATTAATACCGTTATCAGTGAATATAGCAGCAAAAATATTGACCTTATCCCAGCTGTTTGAGCAAAGCATGATCTGGCTCCAACATAATCTGAGAAATGGCCCTGATATGGCTTGGCTCAGAAAATAATTCACCACAAGGTGGCAGGCAATC
>OMKI01057128.1:2405-13902 GCA_900302315.1 Phycis blennoides | reverse complement strand
ATATCGTAGCCAAGGAGGGATACGAGCCCCGTCCCGATCCACAACAAGTGTCGTATTCTGTATCGATGACTCCGCAGTTACTTACGCAAGCCATCATAGACGACTCCTATGCAGAGCCCGGTGGTCGATGCCCCCCCCGCCCCCCCCAATAACAGCCGCTGTGTGCGGCAGTTAACTTGACAGCAGACGCCAGAGCACAACACACACGTCACGCTGTTAAACACTCACCAGCTGTCTTCCTCCTCGTTCAAACAGTCCATGTCTTCAAGATCTAGTATTTCCACTTCGTCTAGAATCGAGTCGTCCCCTTCATCCTTAAAGCTGCCGGCAGTATCGGCGTAAAACGAGTTCATACTCGAGATGGAGGTGGCCGCCGTCGCCCCCTCCCCGGCGTACGATCTCCTGAAGCTGATGCCATCGTAAGAGAGTCTGGGGCTCAGACAGCGAGAGTTCTCCAGGATCCCACCGTAGCCGCCCGTTCCGCCGAACCCCACCCCAGGGAACCCGGCCAGCCCCGCTGACATAGAGTCGTATCCGGCGCTGTGCGGCCGGTGGCTCCCTGACACCGCTCCGGACGAAGACAACAACGTAGACCGGCTCCGAAGCTGCTCGTTTTGCTGCTCGAGTTTCTTCACCAAGTCTTGTAGCTTCCGCACCTCCAGGTCCGCGTTGATGTTAGAGTTGATATCCTCCATAGCGGCCGGGGACACCTACGAAACCTGCGGTAGTCTGCCGTTAGTCCGTTCCTGGCCGATAAGACTCCTTGTTAATCCTCACTCGGGCTTTTATCTACGTTTCACTCGGGTGATCCGCGTACTAAACAGGCAAAACACCGTCATCTCCCCGGTTTACTCTGATATACGGGCAGGGTCGAGGCCATTTTCGTGATTCCTGTTACCAACTGTGAAAGACCAACAGGCGGCGGAAAACAGACGTCATGACGTAGTCGCTGTGTCGGGGGCGAGCACGTTACCAAGCGCATACGTGTTCACATTCGCTTGTAGTTTTGGAAGACAAGCTTTTGTCGATTCGGATATTTTTCAAAGCACTATGTGTAATGTGCATAATTGAATTTACTTCAATAATTAAAGTCTACCAAAATACAAAAAATATAAAATCATAATTGTAGAATATACAACAAGCAATCATTCTTACAATACATTTATTACATAATAGTATTCACTTTATATTGAACAACTGTCCAAAAAAGCACTACTTGACTTAATGTGAACAAGGAGCCAAAAAAAAAAAGCGCCCGATTTACAAAATCCAATTCAGATCAATCCTAAGCCAGCTCCAGCTCCTCCTGGGACTCCAGGTGTGTCTCCACATCCTCCATGTGCTCTTTGACCTCTGCTCCGCCCTCAGGGCCGCTGCCCCCCCCGTCCCCCTCCTCCTCCCCCTGGCTGGTCATGGAGGCCTCCAGCAGGTCCTGGTCGGTGCTGGCCTTCTGGGAGTCCCCTCCTTCCTCATCCTCCTCATCCTCCACGTCCATCTCAAACATCCTCACGTGTCTCAGGTTGGCACTCAGCTGGGGAGGAGAAGAGATGGAAGGTTCCATTTGAAGGTTCCATTTGAAGGTTCCATCTCACAAAAGGTTCCAGCTCTGCGCTCCAAGAACAGCCCTTTACAGCCGTCCCTCACTGTTCTACGCCCCCTCGTTTTGCCCTCTATACATCTACAACAAATACTCCTACTTTCCTTTTAAAAAAGGCAAACCAGACATGTTGAAGTGGGATGCCTACTGGCAGATAGGCTGCAGACATTCGGGATCAAACCCAGAACCTTTTGGCTGAGAGTCAAACACGCGTGTGCACCAGACTACCCCGACAACCTGAGAGGTGCTGAGAGGCGACGGCGTGTTTGGCAAACGTACCACACAGGCCACCTTGCGGATCCCGTTGACGGCCACAAACTGGGCCTTCATGTTCTCCAGGATCCTCCACTGGTTCTGCAGAACCAGAACCTGGCTGGGAATAGAACCACTCTGCTGGTCCAGCCTGGCGATATAGGATACATGATTACATGTCACATGTCACCATGGTCACACCCAGTCTCCATGGTCACGCCCAGTCTCCATGGTTACGCCCAGTCTCCATGGTTACGCCCAGTCTCCATGGTCACACCCAGTCTCCATGGTTATGCCCAGTCCATTGTCAAAACTTTAGCTGTGCTATGATTGCCGCCTTAATGCAAACATCTCCAACATGCAGAGCAACACACCTGAGTGCAGGGTCCCAGTTGAACTCATTCTGACAGCTGTGGGCAGAGCCAAGAGGAAGTTGAGCCAAGACACGCCCCCTATCTTCCTCCCCCTCTGGTGCACACAGGACTACGGTCAGCATCTCGTCGTCATAGAAACGGGCATCCAGGCAGCTGTACACACAGTTAGGCCTGAAGAGGATGAGACATGTATTGAGTTGAGAGAGAGAGAGAGAGAAAGTGTTCACCTGTGAATCTGTGTGTTCACCTGTGAATCTGTGTGTTCACCTGTGAATCTGTGTGTTCACCTGTGAATCTGTGCGTTCACACGACGGAGGAGAGAGGGGCGAACTTACTGGACGTGGGCCGGTGCAGCGTCTTGTTGAAGCCCCGCACTCAGGATGCCACTGAGGTCCACTGACACCACACTGTTGGCCACGGGCCTGTTGGGAGGAAGAGTCCGTAGAGTCAGTTACACAGAGACAGACCAACAGTTACAGACAGACACAGAAAGGGACAAAGGCAGATATACACAGGGATACACAGCCACACAGACCTGTGGGGGTCTGTGGCCCTCCGCAGCATGTAGAGCTTACAGGGAGAACTCTCAGGCATGGTGAACACCACATAGTGCATGTTGGCCTTCCTGTCGTTCCACCTGTTGACAAACACACGTCAGCACACGCCTCTCTCCCGATTGGCCACCGTACGGTCACGTGACCAGGGCCCCGGGGGAGATACGTACTGCGCTGGAAGCTCGAAGAGACGAGGAGTGTTTTCCGAGCTGCAGAGAAGCAAAAAAGCAATGGTGATTCATCTGGACCATGTAAACAACTGTGCATGGCCTGGGGACATTGTGGACAGAATGATAAAAGCGGCAGTGCACACCTCTCTGGGACCGTGTAGAGGGGAATGCAGACCGCCTGTTTCACTGATTTCCCAATAACTTCCTGCAAAAAATACAGACTGTGAACGCAAAATACAGACAGTACGTACAACGATATACGACATGGGCTGAACCGAGTCACTGTGTCGGCCACCCTGTGTCTTCACTGCCTACAATCCGTGGCATTGATTGTAGACATTAAAATAATGGCATCATTCGTTATTCATACAGCACATAGGAAATACCCTTTTAAAAACACAGGGGGCTTTTGGACCTCACCGCTGGGTTCTGCAGGCAGCCTTCGATCACTCCCTCCATCATCCTCTTGACGAAGTGGAGAGACTTGTGGGGGTAGGAGGGGAACAGCAGCGGACTCTCTGAGCACACGCACACGCACACGCACACGCACACACACACTGTGAGCGTGAGAACACACCGAGCCCAGAGACCCCAATGACACCCCTTTTCCACCAACACGGAACGGGTTCCGGTACGATCCACACCACACAGTTTGAACCGCTGGGAGTGTGTCCACCGTCGCTAAACTGGCTGCAGAACCCCCGAAACGTCTA
Source organism: Phycis blennoides (assembly GCA_900302315.1). NCBI lineage: Eukaryota > Metazoa > Chordata > Actinopteri > Gadiformes > Phycidae > Phycis > Phycis blennoides. The sequence continues at coordinate 10,242 of OMKI01057128.1, read as the reverse complement.
CCCGGCTGGAACCCCCCCCCAAAAAAAAACAGCAGGCTCCCCTTGAAGTGACGAGTGAGCCATGACTCCCATCAGTGGGCGTGTCATCTTCTACGGGTTGGAAGGAGGATGGGGAGAGGAGCAGGCTGCCACTGCCTGCGCCAGGTGTGCACATTCAGCAACGCCCTCCGGCGATGACACACCCCCTCATCGAATGGTTCCGCTCAGAAACCGGTGGAACCGGTGGCTGATTGAACCAAGGTTCCAAGAATCCTGAACGCCACCGGTTCAGCGACCACAGCTGGTTCGGTGGGTTAAGGGGGCGTGTGATCATAGGTTTTCAGGAACATCATTTCCCGGGGTACCTTTAAGGTGTTTGCTCTCCTGGAGGAACTTGAGCCACTGGTTTCCTTTGGTGTTGGGTGGAGACACGAGGTCGTCGTCCTCATCTTTAAGATACTGTACAAGACCTTACGTTAAGACACGGGTCCCAGGAGCCCACGACACCACGAGCACCAACCATAAGAGATGATACCTCACCTGGCCAACTCGCTCCACATTAAAGTACTTCCCTTTCCGGTCAAACAGCTCTTCGTTCTGTCACACAATAGTTCACAGTTCACGTTAGTTTGTAAACGATGAGATGATGATGTCACGTATCAAAGGTCCCTGACTCTCACCTCGCTGAAATGCTCAGACAGGAAGTCGGCCACAAACGAGATGTCCTTCTGTGTCATCTAAGAGAGTTCAAACATGACGTTAGAGTTCTGTGTTCCGTGTTCTGTGTTCCGTGTTCTGTGTTCCGTGTTCCAGACGGGGCAGCAGGTCGGTTCTCACCTTGTTGAGCTCTGGGGGAACGTGCTCCTCACACATCCTCAGCATGGCTGTAGGAGAGAACAGAGCCGCCAGACGCCTGTGAGTTCACGCCCACCGCTAACCCCACCGCTAACCCCACCGCTAACCCCACCGCTAACCCCACCGCTAACCCCACCGACGACGCGCACCGATTCAAACAGAGACACTTATGGGAGGAATATCTTCATGCTTCATTCTGTGCCTACAAAGAACATCCTGGATAATTCCCTGTATCATCCCGTCCACCTTTAATGTAGAAGACGGATGTGATTTCGACATGCTATCGGGACACACTGAAGGGCTCCGTGTGTCTCTTACCCACATACAGCCAGCGGAAGAAGGCCTTGAAGTTCTTCATACTTTTGTCAATGACTCTGTGGGGAGAAACAAACTCGGTTACAACAGAGGAAACATGTAGATGGACACTGCAAATGGAGAAATCAATGCAACTCACTGGAGCAGTTCATTAGCTTTCAGAGAGAAGGAGCCCACAGCCGTGATGGCATCTGAACACAGGAAGGAGAAAAACCATTCAGATCAATGGTGTCATTAAGATGTATAATGGTTTTATTAATGGTTTGGCTTCTATTTATGGTTCTGTTATGGTTCTTCTAGCAGTGGTGTGTTTGGTAACAACTGTAGCAGATGTGTGAGAACCAGGTAAAAGGATCTGCAGCATATGGTTCCTCTAGTTGTAGTAGGAGTCGTGGTTCTAGTGGTGGTGGGCTTTGTACCTTCTATAGCTGCTGCATTGAGACCCAGGGGCTCAAACTTGTGTTTCCACAGACACATCCCTCTGACTTCACTGAGGTGGTAGAGCAGAGCCTCTGAGCCGCTGCAGGACAGTGAACACACAGCAACAGGGAGGCTGACCAGTTGTCAGGGCAACTGTGTTTGTACGGCCCCTTAAACCACGGCGACGGCAAAGGGCTTCACAAGCCCTGTTATACAACACCCCCCCAACCCTCAGCCCTCTGAGGACCAGGGAACAGCCCCCCAAACCCAGAGGCATTCCTTGAGAAGGAACACAGAAAAGGAACCCACTCCTACCTGGGATGGCTAGGAGGGCAACAGGTGGATATAGATGTCCTGCTGTAGTGAGAGACTCTCACCTCTGCAGGTGGCTGATGACCAGCTTCTGTATGCTGCTGTAGGACGACTCTATGGACTGGCCAAGCTTCTTCAGACCCTAGTGTGACCATCACCAACCATGTGACAGTTCACTGCTGATTAAAGTGCTGTACTGGGCTTGATTTATAGACAATATGTATATGTTGTGTTTATTATCCATGCATGCATGCATTCACACCTCTCTCTTACCTTGACTGTGAGCTGGTTCATGAGCAGAGCCTGTAATTCAGGGCTGCACAGAAGGATTTCAGATTGAAATCTAAACTTTTTGTTGACTCCCATACAACTTTTTCTGTTTAGAACTTAGACTTAGCAACTCTATACAATTCAGTGTCTGCTGTCCTCTACAGGGAATTACAGGTACTGCACCCTAAAATATTAGACAGAGCATCCAGCTGACACGGCGCATTAAGAATGTGTTAATCAGAGATAACAAGGGAATAATTATTCAAAAGGTAATGATGACAATAATCCAAAGCTAATGACAAAATAATTAAATATAATTAGGAAATAATTAATCAAAGATAACGAGGGAAAAAAAACGAATAATGAGGAAATAATTAATGCTTATGTAAATGAGATTCTCACCTGGACTGGCCCCACAGTAACAGCTCTAGAAACTCATCCTGCACCTGTGTGCTGGTGTTCTTGTCCTACAAAGCGCACCAGAAGACACAAGAACAAAGCAGGCCAACGTCAAGACCTGCCGTCCACCCGGCTTCAGATCACGGACCAGAGACACGACGCTGCACACCGGCCGTCCACCTGAACAAACTTGGTGAGGCGCAGGTCCATCTGCATGAGGATCTCCTCCCAGGCCTCACACATGCAGGTGAGGGACAGACGCAGGTACTGCAGCAGCGTGGAGATGTGGCTGAACTTCCGGGCCATCCTCGTCACCTCGGGCAGACAGTCCGAAAGAAGCCCCGTGTCCAGCTGATCACACACACGCACGCACGCACGCACGCACACACACACACAGACAGAGACACACACACACACACACACACACACACACACACACACACACAGCAGACACACAGACAGACAGACAGACAGACAGACACACAGACACGGACACACACACACACACACACACACACACACACACACAGACACACACACACACACACAGACACACACACACACACACACACACACACACACACACACACACACACACACACACGAGAGAGACAGAGTCAGTGTGTGCCCCAGAATTATGACTTATTGCTGCTATTACGATACAATAGGATAATCATTCCACATAAGACTTCAATATTACAATGTGTATTTTTAGCCTTTATTCAGCAATATATTTAACATCCCTTCTGTTCTTCTGTAGCAGAAGACTTTGGGACTTCCTTTGGGACTTCCTTTCTTTGTACACCAATATCAATTGGTGTACAAAGAAAGTTGTTATAGTTGTTATTATGTTTATTATTATTATTATTATTATGTGATGTTAGAATATTATTGGATGTTACGTTATATAATTTTATGTTATGGAATGTCATGTTGTGTGATGTAACGTTATATTATGGGATGTATGTTTAGGCCATGAAGCTGCAGGACCAGCTGGCTGCACCACCTGGACATAGCAGATCTCTGGGTCGTTGTCCACCGACCGGACCTCCGTGATGACCGACAGGGACTTGAGGTCCATGGAGAGGCTGAGGCTGCGGCAGCTGCCCGGGACCTGAACACAGCAGAGTTAACACGGAGCCAGACGGGGACGCCGTGGGCGCTAGAGGGCCTCACCTTGCCGAGGGTGGCGATCCGGTACATTCCGTAAGCATAGAGCTCCACGCAGCCAGAGGCCCCGCCCACAACCAGGATGTTGAGTCTGTATGGGGGGGGGGGGGGGGGGGAGTTCATCAGTCCAACCTGGTCGTTGATATTCAAATTCAAACTTGTCTGATATTTAGTATCACGTTATTAGAACACGTTCAACTTTGCACAAAACCCCTCTGAAATAATAAAATGATTTAGATTTGATTTAACCAGCAGTTTCTCCCCAACGTACCTGACGTCGCCCAGAAGGTTCATGATCTCATCAGATTTCTCCTCGCTAAAACAGATGGACCCAAAATTACATATACTGTACCTCTCCAAATGATGTATTGAAACTGATAATAACTGGGTCATCAGTTTCAATAACAGGTAACTTGTGTTGTAAAAGCATTAACCTTTTACATACCTGAATATATTTGATGTTGTACTGTAGCTGGGTGGGGGGTAAGAATAAGTTTTAGTGTATTTGGTAAACAAGGAGCACATCTCTTGGTGTAAAATACTCATATTGACACGCGTTATTTAAATATACAGTATGTATACTCAGGCCGATCTTCCACTACCTTTTTGGAAGTGCTGGTAATTTCGGAAGAAAAAGTTTGGATTCATCTTCCGAGTTGTAGAAGGAACTGAGGACACTGGAAGACACAGTCCAGGTGTTACTGTACCAGCCTCATATAGAGTATAACAACCTATAGACTGTATGTCATCATATAATGTATGTTACATAATGTAATGATGACCTGTTCTCCTCCAGCACCTCCATCCAGTGCATGCAGGACACAGCGTTCTCCACAGTGAACAGGTGGAGGATCTCAGCCTTCTCCACATCACACAGGACAACCTGCTTGGTGTCTCCCAGGGCAAAGGCCAGGACTGTGGGGCAGGAAGGCCGACAGTAGGGTCACATGACAGTAGGGTCACATGACAGGAGCTCAGGGAGAGAGAACAGCTGGTGTGGATGTATGTGTGTGTGGCTGCATGTGTGTGGAGGAATTCTTAAGTCAAAGCTCTTTGAGCATGAACTGCCATTTATCATCAATAACCATAACAAATAGATTTGAATAAATCCCTTCATCACTTTGAAATCTTTAAACAGAATCCAAGTTCCTCACTCTTTCCATCGGGTCTCCAGGCCAGAGCAGTGATCTCCTTCCCTGTGTGCTCTGTGGCCGGGAGGCTCCACACGCGGTAGAAGTTGGCAAGCCGATGTAGCAAAAGCTAAGGAAAAGAGTTTCATTAAACTAACTTATACTAGCAATGGTTAACCTAGCAAGTGAAATGCTTGAAACGTGTTTTGATGACTTTCTTACTGTATTAACAGCAATGAAATGTTTTACCTTCTTATGACAAATGTACTCTTTGTAAGTCGCTTTGGATAAAAGCGTCTGCTAAATGCCCTGAATGTAAATGTAAATGTAAATGTAAAACTACCAACAGTGATAACATAATGGCTCTATCCAGAATGTTATCGCTGTTGGTAGTTTTACATTTACACAACACACAAACTAGACGTTAGACTTACTTCTCCGGATGTGTTGGCGAGGGCGATGAGATCTCGTTTGGGGGACCATGCCATACAGAGCACCGGGTTGGGGAGCTGCTTTTCCCCAACTTGCCGAAAGGCAGGCATCATTCCGGCTGGGGATTCAGGGGGAAAATGCCACGTGCATCTTACATGACCCAACCGAACAACCACAACAACATAAAGTTGCACCGTCTTTTAGCTGTAGAGTTTTGCCTCAGCTTGCTTTAAACGTTGATAATGTGGATATGCATTGTTTACTATATTTGCGGTCTCTGTGTTGTAATCCACGACATTCAATCAGTACATTGATTAATTGAATAGTTTGTAATGAGCGAGCTCAGTATTTTTGCATCAATGCAGACTACTGTCAGTTCTACATAGAGCTCGTAATAACACAGGAACTACGAATATATTGCTGCAATCTTTGGTCTGAATAACTTCAATCTGTCAGAATACCTCATACACCCGTAAACTGTGAAGCTCGATTTCATAAACGCCATTGCATCAAGCGTTTAGGTCGATAAACCTCTAAGTGAGCACTGCTTACTGTCATGCTAACGTCCACACTGATAAATCACTAGAATCACGAGACCAGGAGAACTCAATGTCTTACCACGATCACAATGCAACTGAAAACAGAATAGAGTGGATTTGTATAATCTAAACCTAGCCTGCGAACTAAATACGAAAGATTTTCATCCTTATTGGACACTGTTTTCACAATTCCGCGGACAGCGCCATCTTTTCCCTTCGACCAATGGCTGTGGAGCAACGGCAAGTAGAAGGGACAACCCGAACCAGGACGCCACAGAGTAGAAATCTATTCATACGGCTGCATTAGACCGATTATAGTCATATAAATTATTTTTATTCACATCCCAGAACCTGCCCGGAACGCCAAGACTTCCTATCTTTAATTACACTATATAGCTAAAGTAGCTTCTTCGCTCATTCACAGTTTGAGGCTTTTGTCAGTTTCTATAGCTCGTCAAAAACAGGTTTACGTGCCAAGGATTATGTTTAATTTAGGATTTACTCAGCAATACTTGCAATACTATGAAGTCAAATACATAACTGGAATACACGTTTTATAACTGCGCGGATTACTAAGTATTGAAATTGAACACATTGACAGTCCCTTCATTTGTATCTGAAGTACGCAATTGGATAAATCACTTATTTGTCAATGATGTCATTGCAACACGATAGGCTGCTTGCCATAATGGGGATTGCTAGAAGTGTGCGTGTGTCTGTGTGAGTGTGAGTGCGTGCATGCACATGTCTGAGAGCATGCACATGTGTGAGTATGCCTATGTCTCTGTGTGTCAGTCTCCAGTACTTCTGTATCTGTATCAGTAGATAACTGTAGAGCCAGAATAGCAGTGAGAGACTGATAGGAGGCCACAAATAGACCAAGTGTGGCGCTGAGGCTCAGCTCATCTGTACGGCTCTCAACCACTGGCGGCCCGCTGCGTCAATCCTAACATCCCACGGACCGCCCGGTGCACTTTGCAGCCTCCAGCGCTGATGTTGGATTCAGAATGCAGTTTGGTGACGTACTCTCTCTGCATCTTGAGTTGTGACAATTGCGCCATTGCTATTGTTAAATGAGTCGTTGCCAGTCTCACTTGTAGGTCGCTGTGGATAAAAGCGTCTACTTAATATCCGAATGTATGTGTAAGAACAAAGCACAACGCCTGACATGTAATAACACAACAGCAATGCAGACACCGTGGTGAATTTCAAACAGTCAAACATTTACTAATAGTGATAGTACTTTTAATATTTATTGAATACTTGAAGACTGAGGAAATTGTATTGGTATGGGGCCTTTGAAACCCTCATCATTGTCGAGAGGAGAGGAAGTAACTGCTTTAAACTTGGCAGCACTTGAACTTGACGGCCACCGTTGGTGTGTGCAGGTTAGCACAGGGAGAGTGTAGATAGCAGCTCAGCGCCAGCCCTGAGGTCGGGGCCTCCACTCAAAGAGCTAAAGGGAGGACACGCTCGCCAAGACACCGTCCCCCCTCACTACCACGATCTGTGTTAGAATAGCCAGAGTTCGGGGCCAGCCGGGCCATCTGCCAGGGCTCTCTAGTCTCTACTGTCTCGTCCAATTATCACATTAGCAAGTTGCTGAATATTGTATGACCCACGGTTGAATCGAGCTAATCATGTAGCGTGCCGGATATGTGTCCATTTACACACAGGGATGTTGATGTTGATGTTGGGAAATCATGGTGTAGACTCTAGTGAACCTGACACACACACACACACACACACACACACACACACCACACACACACACACACACACACACACATGCATTCACAAAAACACACACGCATCCACAAATGAACATATGCCTTCACAAAAAACATTCACATGCATTCACATGGACACACACAGATGCACTCACCCACTCACACGACACACTCACAAGAAATACACACAAACATACGCGCATTCACCCGCTCACACACACAAACACACACACATATTGACACACACACACACACACACACACACTCCGTACCCCTGCTGTGCGTG
>OMKI01057127.1:43346-61576 GCA_900302315.1 Phycis blennoides | reverse complement strand
CTATTGAAAAGTATTTCACCAGCCACCTGGCTCCCTGACTTTCTCTCTGTCTGTCTGTGTGTGTGTGTGTGTGTGTGTGTGTGTGTGTGTCTGTCTGTGTGTCTCTGTGTCTGTGTCTATCTGTGTGTGTGTGTCTGTCTGTCTGTCTGTCTGTCTGTCTGTCTGTCTGTCTGTCTATCTGGCTGGCTGTCTTCTTGTCTGTCTCTCTGTATGTCTATGTAATTCATTGAACTCGCAAAATGAAGTTGTTTATCTCATTTGGTCAGGGGTGTGATCGCTTGGGTGTGATGTTGCATAGTCGATATCCAAAGCTGAACTATGAATAGCACCATTTGCTAGTGTCTCAAATTTTCCATAAGCAAAGATGCCCCGACCTGCAGAAGAGCACAGATAGGAGTGTTTTCATGTGTTATGGCCTCACAGTGGCAGTCACCCAAAGGGGGAATCTGCGCCAAGACTGCTGGCTAAGCTAAACAGACTCACTTCGACGGTGAAGGAAAAGACTCACTACAAACTTCCACTAGGGAGCTGAGCTCATCACTAGATAAAGAAAATATTTGACTTTGGAGGAGTGAAGGAAGATTTGCAGCTTTCAAACATCCTCTCTTGAATACCGTTCAAGGGAGGTGGGCCAGTGGTCTAGTTTGGCCACACGGGGACAGTAAGAAAATATGTTTTTGTTAATGACCTAACTAGATGGGTTATAAACATGACGTTTTCTAATGTGTACATTACAAATATTCAGTTACTTAGCAACAAAGTGCCGGATTTACTACATCATTTTAACATGCAGCATCTGTTGGTGTGAGCATTGGACAACGTGTGTCTGGTTCTGTTTCAGCACTGATCTGATTTTCTGGGTGCTTTAACAGCCCGCAGTCCAGCAGAGTGGAGAGTTGTAAAAAATAGGGATTGCCTGGACGAAAGCAAAAGCTCCCCGAGCAGTATGCCTGCCTACATCTGTGAGGTTACCGAGGCTGAAACCGTGGTGTCCCAAGGGAAAGACCTGCTTCTGGGCTAAATCAGCTGAGTTGTGAAGGGACTCCATTGATCCTGTCTTATCCTGTCCCATTCTGAGTCAACATGCAGTCAGTTCTGAAGGGGCTCCTGAACCACAATAGTGAGAAAAAGTTTTGATTCCGCCAGGTTGGAAACAATTCTGGCAAAATATGTCGGCTGCGTACTGTAAGACTCTGCGACAGATCAACTGAGCAGGCAAAACAAGTACATTGGAAATCACTGCCGACATCAATCTACCTCTTTGTGCTACAATGTTGTAACGTCTTCTTAAATCTTCCTCAGGCTTTGGTGAGTTTGAACCAAACTCATGGAGCCCCCTTCGGTGGTGCTGCTGGGGCTCCTTCTCGTGTATGGACTGGCCAGCGGAGTGGAGAACATTCAGGGGAGCCCCCCCAATGATGGTCCCACCACAGGACATGCTAGTGGTGGACAGCACAAAGCCCAGGAGTTTGAGAGCAGCGATGACGGCCCAGAGAGGGAGTTCCTGTACGCAGGCAGGAGCCGGCGTGCCCCTGCTGACCCGCAGCAGGACAAGTGCTCTTATACATTCATCGTACCCCAGCAGAAGGTAACAGGGGCCATTTGTGTCAACTCCAAGGATCCCGAGGCCCTGCTGGAGAACCGGGTCAACAAGCAGGAGCTGGAACTTCTGAACGTGGAGCTTCAGAAGCAGAAGAGGCAGATCGAGACCCTGCAGCAGCTGGTGGAGGTGGACGGCGGTATCGTCAACGAGGTCAAACTGTTGAGGAAGGAGAGCCGTAACATGAACTCCAGAGTCACCCAGCTGTACATGCAGCTGCTCCATGAAATCATCAGGAAGAGAGACAATGCCCTGGAGTTGGCTCAGATGGAGAACAAGATCCTGAATCAGACCTCTGAGATGCAACTGCTCACTAGCCGGTACAAAGACCTGGAGCACAAGTACCAGCACCTTGCCTCCTTAGCCACAAACCAGTCAGCCCTCATTGTCCTGCTGGAGGAACACTGCCAGAGTCGCCCCGTGCCCCGGGCCGTCCCCCGACCTCAGCCGGTCCCTCAACCCCAGCCTCGGGCACAGCCCCCACCACCGGCCCCACCACTCAATAAGCCTTTCCAACCCCCCGTCCCACCACGGATCAATAACCAGATCACCAACGAGATCCAGAGCGACCAGAAGTCGCCTGTACTTCCAACAATGCCCGGCGGGACACACAGCCCCTCCACCACTGACAAGCCCTCTGGTGAGTCCGCTCATAAAAAAATAAAAGGTTTTCTTGCCTTACAAAGATAATCCGTTGTTATGTGGAAACAGTGAGTCCAGTCATTTTTGTATTAATTCCTACTGAATACATCAGTCACTATCAAAGGTTTGAATCAGAATATGAGCCAGTAGCAGAATATGAGCCCTAATCTTGACATTATTAGGGAAAATTTGCTATTCTCTTAGTAAATGTATATAATATACCCCACACAGTCCTAGACAAAAAAGCTCTTGGGACAAACTAAAATGGGGTTATTTTCTATGGGCCTTTGAGATGCATATCAACAAATTTCGTTGAAAAACCAAAAAGCCCCAAGTTAAATAAGAGGGTAAATGTGTCTCATGTACCCTAACGGATTGTTAAACTCAAGCCAAGTTGATCTTTAAAAGACATGTTACCAGATGATAACGATTTTAAATCCCTGTGAACGGTCCTTTTTTGTTGTCAAGTGTAGTGAATAGCCTTTTCAGCATGTGCATTTTCTTAGCAACATCCTCCTCAGTTATAAAGAATAGGATTGGACCACACCAATCAGGGTGTGACCATGCCCACTTCATGCTTTTTCCATTGACATTTTGTGCAACCACTCGCCACTTGCCCTGGGCCTGCATGTGAACAGTAGCCTTTGTGGGGAATATTTGCATGGGTGCAAGTGGGTTCCTGCTCACAGTCACGCAATTTACACCCTTAAAGTTACATAAATCCTTGGACAGTATGAGTAAGAGATTCATTGTACGGAATGAAAGAAGTTTTGCAGGAGGAACAAACAGGGAGAGGGGGTGGCAGAGTAGGCGGGAAGTTGGGGGGGGGGGGGGGGGGGGGGGGGGGGGGGGGGGGGGGGGGGGGGGGGGGGGGGGGGGGGGGGGGGGGGGGGGGGGGGGGCAGTAGAGCACGAACAGATAGAGAAACATGGTCTGTGTGAGGTCATTTTTTCCAGTTCCACCACACGATGAATCAGTCAAATGTTCCAGCGAAGCAGGATACATTATCGGGCTTAACAGAACACGACTGGGCAACACTTGGGATTGTGATACGTAATCAAAGACACTCACCCCTGTGGGGAGACGGCATGCCAATAGCAGGGTGCCCACTGTTTTGAGATTATACATTTCCAGGTATGTTCCAGGACATTTTCCATCACCTTGCTGTGTTCACAGAGGTTCATATTTCACTGTATGAAACATCAGTAGTGGCCACACTAATCTCTATTGAATAAGTAGCATAATAGACCTTTTTTTTAATTATTATTATTAAACGGTGATCCAACTTCCGTGAGGTTTATCATAACCATTGACGTACAAGCAGTCAATGTTAAGAATACCCCGGAATCACCACAGTTTTGTCATCAAATCGCCTCGGACCGTGGGGCCCAAATATGACTGCACCTTCTGCATAACCTGTCAGAAGTCAGAATGTCACTCTGCTGTCTGTCACCATTGAGTATTTTGTCTTCCTGAAAGAAGACACACCACAAACATGACATGCACACACACGCAAACGATGGATATTTCATTTTTCTCAAAAGCATTGCAAGCTTTCACAGAGAATTGTGAAACTTTTAGTTTGGCGATGGAACATAGCCCATGAACATGAAATATGTTTTGTAGTGCAACTTCCCAATTTTCTAAGACTTTTTCCTGGACATTTCATCAATATGGACATTTTCCATATGTTTTTCATGACTTGAAAATAACTCTTTAAGATGTGTGAGACCCCTGAATAGTGAGTTGAAATCCATCTCTGAACAATATCTTATACGATCCCTAGAAACTCAAATACTTCATATGTCAATTTGTTTCCTTTATGTATCTCTAACTGTAACTGTAATGGTGATTTTTGTGAGTATAGCTTTTTTGACTATTCAAACCACCCACATCTGTTATGACCCCTAAAGTGTCTCATATGCTCCCATTGTTATATGACTACTTTGAAGATAGAGTCAGTTGGGAAATCAAAAAAAGTGAGAAATCTTGAGAAGTTAAACACTTTCACAGCCAGTTGGAGATGCGGAGCCAGTGGTCCTATTATAGTGATATTTCCATATCTACACAGTTGGAAACTTTAATGGCATTGAGGCAATGTTCCAATCATATGGAAATAGTTGCACCAAAAAGCCATGTGATCTCAACCAAGCATCTGCAGAATTCAGCAAGAACTTTATTCCTCAACTGGTTTAGCAAATTCAAAAACACATTTGCAGTGTAGTGTGACTACAGGTGTCTCTGTTCAATTGCCAACAGCTGCCTTGCCTGCCATTTTTCAAACATTAAACTTACATTTACATTCAGGGCATTTAGCAGACGCTTTTATCCAAAGCGACTTACAATAAGTACATTTGTCAGAAGAAGGTGAAACATTTAATTGCTGTTAATACAGTAAGAAAGTCACCAGAACAGGTTTCAAGCATTCCAATTGCTAGGTTAACCATTGCTAGTATACAAACGTGTTGCAATTGGGGTTTAGTAAGTGTGAATGCATTATTGACATGCAATACTAGTATATTCCCCATAATATTTGTTATTATTTAGGTGGTTCTGATATATTGACTGAAAAATCAATGGTTTGGTATATTAAAAAAAAGTTGGCTTTAGGCTTTGCTACTGTTTCACCGTTGACTGATCAGGATCTCCTTTGCCCACATACTACTGTGTTACTTTTGGCTGGACAGCCAGTAGCCTATTTCATTTTTGAGCCTGGCTGCCAAAATCAACTCTGCTGCTATTATACTAAGAGTCTCCCCTGCTGGAATATGGGATTCCCTAAGACCAAAACACATGAAGCCAAAAATCAACCCCAAATGGGTGATTCCTCCTACCCTTTTCCTTTTCTAATAGGCGAGATATCCTTCAATATATGCAGAATAAAACACTTTCTAAATAAGTTGTCTCACTCATTCAGGCCCATGGAAGGACTGTTTGCAAGCTCTGGAGGACGGCCACAGTACCAGCGGCATGTACCTGGTGAAGCCAGAGAACGCCAACCGGCTCATGCAGGTGTGGTGCGACCAGAGGCACGACCCAGGGGGCTGGACTGTAATCCAGAGAAGGGTGGACGGCTCTGTCAATTTCTTCCGGAACTGGGAAACGTACAAGGTTTGTGAACTGTTGTGAACACCACCCAATCAAAGACCTCATAGTTAGAACACAGGTTGCCTTAGCTTAGGGGTGTGTTGAAACTAACCAGACCCTCGGAAGGATGAATTGACGATTGTTGTGGTTGGAGAGCATCAAACGTGACACTTGCAGAGTGCCCCAGCAATTTGCTGACCTGACCTCATTCATTCCAGCAATCAGCCGCCACCATCTTTGTTAAATAGGTTTAGAAATGAGACATAGAAACTCCAAGTGAGATAATAGATCTAAAAGTCAAGGCAAGGCAGCACAATTCCCTAATCCACAGGACCCTGCATAGTGTCCCTCACTAAGTGAAGACATGTGGATGTGGATTACTGCAGTCTCTCGAGCAATTTAGGGAAGCTTCCCATATACTAATGGTATTCGGTTGTGTAAAAACATAACCATGAACACATACAACATGAAATTAGAGATCAAAATGTCAACGTCACCTAGCGCTTTCAATTTGTTTATAATTTGAAGATTCTTTCTCATGATAAACCTGCCCACCAAACAAGGAGAGTGTGATTTTTCAACTTGGTGCTCAAAAAAGCAGCCTCTTTTGTAAAAGTAGGTCATTGTTGAGAAAATGTCCAGTCAAAACAGCCAAGTTTGTTGGCTGTTTTGCGAGCTTTAGTAGTAGTTAGTGGTTGACTTCCAGTGAGCCCCATTTTTTATTGGGCATTTTCTAACAGTGAATTCATTAATTAAGTTGGCAGGCAAAGCATTTCTGATCTCTCATATTAAACTTAGAAAGCATTTTTGTGAATAATATTTACAAACGATCTTATAGTATAATGTTAGCATAGCTCTGTCTTAATTCTAGGCCTGATGTTCTCACATGAACCCCCCTGTAACCTTTTAACTAATAATAGTGGAAAAATGGGCGCCCAGTGCTTGCTATAAACTAGAGTCACGGTCCATTTGTTTTAACGTTCCCTGATAATAAACAACAGCAGAGGAAAAACCAAAACCTATAATCATCCATGGAGAATGGAACAAACTACCCTCAATCATTCCCTATAGATTGCCGAAACCAATCACTCACACGTCTCACAAACTAGTCTGCACTGGATGTCTACACTGCTTCCTGATGGCCTTGCCTTGTCTCACTCTCCACAGCAAGGCTTTGGTAATATTGATGGTGAGTACTGGCTGGGTCTGGAGAACATCTACTGGCTGACCAACCAGGCCAACTACAAGCTGCTGGTCACACTGGAGGACTGGTCCGGGAAGAAAGTGTTTGCCGAGTACGCCAGCTTTAGACTGGAGCCCGAAGCAGACTTCTATAAGCTACGGGTGGGACGTTACCACGGAAATGCCGGAGACTCCCTCACATGGCACAACGGCAAGCAGTTCACCACGTTGGACCGAGACCACGATGTGTACACAGGTATGGGTTCAACTTGAGGGCTCAATATGTACATGTTGTATATGTACATGCTAAACATGCACATGTTTTATGTTTGTGTGTATGGGAATTTAACAAAAAAAAGCCTATAAGGTTAATAATTATAATAAATATAATTATAATGCATGCAATTTGGACACTGTCACCCAAATCACCTTACGATGTGATGAGGGCAGATATGGCGACCCCAAAGGGAATCTAACCCCTAACCCTGAAAGAGTATGCTCTGCCAAGTAAGCTAGATAGGAATGTATATATATATAACAATAATACTATCAATTTCCTTTGTATCTCTTAGGTAACTGTGCCCACTATCAGAAGGGAGGATGGTGGTACAACTCCTGTGCTCACTCTAACCTGAATGGGGTTTGGTACCGAGGTGGACACTACCGCAGTCGCTATCAAGATGGAGTCTATTGGGCTGAGTTCAGAGGGGGAGCTTATTCTCTGAAGAAAGTAGTGATGATGATCAGACCCAACCCCAACACCTTCCATTAGGGAGCACAGAGAACACCTTTTTTTAAATCCTAATAAAAATCTACAGTTTTGAATGAGGAGGAACTATTATAAAGCCAGATAATAAAGAGGGTAAAAAAGGATAAGAATGTGCAATAATTAAGCAATAGGATGGCCTGCTTGTTGGTCCGGCTTCCCAATACCACCTCTCCAAAAAATTGCACTTTCATTGTCTTTATTTTCTTTTTAACCATTACACCTCCAACATTAGATTCAATATAAGATAAGTACTTGTGGCTCAAGAGTTAGCTGGAAGGACACTGTCTTTGGTCACATGATAATCTGTTATTGGCTTGTAATAGATGGTGCTTTCCCCTGAACTGTGTTTTCGGGAGAAAACCAGAAAGAGGTAAATTTTTCTTTTGCCGCAGAATCCAAAGATACTGAGGTTTAACGGTAGAAATCCTTCATTGTATCTATGTATGTGACATTGAATATGCAATGACATAGGATTGAGGTTTATACAGGAAACACAATCCAGTGACTTTGTTTTAAAAAACAATCTTCAGGTGTGCATTTTATAGGAATATTCTAAAGTTTTGTCAGATTTAAATACAGGTGTTTATATTATGGCCAGACTTGTTTATTATAAGTGTTAAAATTGTCCCTTACTTGGCATAAAACCATGCCAGTATTTGCCAAATATAGGTCCATGCTTTAAATGTTCATGCGTGATCAATAGATACAGAAATATCACACAAGTCATATCCTTTGGATGATAAACCATTTTAAAGATGTTCTTCCAATTAAACATTTTGAACTTCAATTGCTTGGACAGGTGCTATTATGCCTGTCTAAACCAAGGACTGTATTTACTGTAAAAATTCAGTGGTTTGTTGATGTCGATTGATCCAACACAGTGTGTCTGTACATAAAAAGATACTTGTAATATAATGTAACAAAATCTATCATGTATCGCTATTAAGTTGCAATAAAATATGTACAGCTTTGGTCTATAGTCTAATGTGACATTTTCGTACACAAACCTGTCTGGATATTCCAGTTCTGGGCAGAAGTAGTATGTACAAATAGTTCTATGGAAGTTTAAACTAATAAAGGTTGATATGTTTAACACTTAATAATCTTACTGACATTGACTCTCGCTTTCAGTATATTATGCTTTAGTTAGACACTACACAAAAGACAGACAGCTTGTAGTGTATTACTCAATGTCACGTTTCTGTAGCTGTTTTCACTCTGACCTTACAAAGTTACAAAGTCTGACCTTACAGAGTCACTTACAAAGTTACATACTTAATAACTTGAAGTACTTCACTCTCACTCTCAGGTCTGTTACACAGCCAAATAAGGAGATGATTATGCCTCATATTTAGTTATATCAAGATGGACGTCTTAATTTAGATGGTGCACTAAATTCAACTTTGTTACCACCTGACCAGAGTCACCAGGCTCTCCACGTTGTTACCACCTGATCAGAGTCACCAGGCTCTCCACTTTGTTACCACCTGACCAGAGTCACCAGGCTCTCCACTTTGTTACCACCTGACCAGAGTCACCAGGCTCTCCACGTTGTTACCACCTGATCAGAGTCACCAGGCTCTCCACGTTGTTACCACCTGATCAGAGTCACTAGGCTCTCCACTTTGTTACCACCTGATCAGAGTCACAAGGCTCTCCACGTTGTTACCACCTGATCAGAGTCACCAGGCTCTCCATGTTGTTACCACCTGATCAGAGTCACCAGGCTCTCCACGTTGTTACCACCTGATCAGAGTCACCAGGCTCTCCACTTTGTTACCACCTGATCAGAGTCACAAGGCTCTCCACGTTGTTACCACCTGATCAGAGTCACCGGGAGAGCCCGGTGACTCTGGTCAGGTGGTAACAAAGTGGTTTGACACATGGATGGATGAATAGATGGATGGATGAATTGATGAATAGATGGATGGATGGATGGGGTATGGATGAAGGAATAGATGCTTGGATGAGTTGATGGAAAGATTGATGGATGGATGAATGAATTGATGTATGGATGAATAGATGGATAGGTGAATGAATGGGTGGTTATGTTCCTATATTGATGGATGGATGGATTGATGGGTGAATGAATGGGGGCATATGTTCCTATATGAATTAATGAATGGATGGGAGTATGAATGGATGGATGGATGTTAGATGGATGAATGCATGGATGGTTGGATAGAGGGATTGGTGGAAGAATGTTTGGATGGCTGGATGAGTGGA
Organism: Phycis blennoides; assembly: GCA_900302315.1. NCBI lineage: Eukaryota > Metazoa > Chordata > Actinopteri > Gadiformes > Phycidae > Phycis > Phycis blennoides. The sequence goes on along the minus strand of OMKI01057127.1, from coordinate 52,070 downwards.
TGAATGGATGGATGGTTAGATGGATGGGTGGATGGATAAATCAATGAATGGATGTGTGGATGAATGGGTGGACAACTGAAGGATAGATTCAAGGGTGGATGGATGAGTGGATAGATAGATGGGTGGATGAATGAGTGGATGGGTGGATGAATGGATGGATGAGTGGTAGCGGAATGGGATAGATGAATGAATGCATGGGTGGCTAGATTAATGGATGGATGGTTTGATAGATGTATGGGTGGATGAATGAATGGCTAGATGGGTGGTTGGATAGATGAATGATTGGGTGGTTGGATAGATGAATGATTGGGTGGTTGGATAGATGAATGATTGGGTGGTTGGATATGGCCCATGATCTAATATTCTACTAACATTCTAATAGGAAGAATGTATACAAATCGACTACTACTTTTGTTTTAAGAAGTAACTAGAGTGATCAAAATTAAATCCAAATAGGTTTGTCAGACACAGGCAAAGGTAATACTAACTAAATGACTGAGTGAGTTACTGGCTGGCTGGCTGACTGACAAATTATTCCACAACAAGGAATGAGGACCTGAGAGGCCCGACAGCTCAAGCTGTGGTTACATGGAGGATGTCCTCATAAAGTCAATTACCAGAGGAGTGATTAGTCTCACTTAATTTCTTTGCTCTGTCAAAAGCGTTAGTCCACGTGGATCACAGAGAGACAGAGACTGAACGTGATTTATCACGCACTGACCACAAAATAGGCTTGGGGATGGCGGAACAAAATGGCAGATGACATTTGACGGCCTTGTAAAACGTCAGCCATGAAGCAGCCCCTTCCGCTCAGAGCAGAAACACCCTTTGTTCCACTGGGTCCATGGGTTTTCCAGAAGGCAACTGGAACGTATATAGCGAGACGAAGGAGGTGCGCTGCTTCTTAAGGAGGTAGTGGTGTGTTGAACTATGCCAAAATAGAGAGAACTCCAATGCATTTGCTTACACACCGTGCACATCTAGCGGAAGAAGTGCTGAATGTTGATAATCTTCCCTTGAACAAACTGCATGCTTTATGTATATATATGTATAGCCATATGTACATATTCAAGCATACATATATATGCTTTATGTGTCTGAATAAACTTTGAATCTCTTTGTGCGATACTGCCTTGTGTCACATTGTTTCCCAAGCTCGCTGCTTTGCTTACAGAGACGCTCCAGAAGCAGAGAACTCAGACTCCACATCAGACAACAGATAAAAACAACATGGATAAAACTGACATACAGTACATAGGTGCTCTCTATCAAAATGTAAATATACCAGATACTAGTTTTACAGGACACTGGGATTGGCTGTCTGATCAGATATTTGGTAATTGTAGAGTAGTAGTAGTAGTTTGTCCAAGCTCTCTCCAAAGCGTGCATGTTGATTTATACAGGACAGATGGTCCGTTGTAAAAAGAGACAAATGATCAACAACAGCAAAACGCAGTGACCTTGGTATGTAATCAAACCACATGCAACATTGTTAACATTTGCCAGTGAATACACTGATGGATGACATTAACTGGTTGTTTCAACAATCTGTAGTTAAATGCAACAAAACCGTTTTTTTCCGCCTCCAAAGACAAAGAGGCTTTGGAAGGAATAGAGGAAGCCATTGATCTCCAGGAGTGTCCCGGTTGTCAGCTGGGGTTTCCGCTGAGATAGATGGAACTGTTGAAGACCTCTCTAAGGACAAGACAACAATGTCTTCTATAGTTACCCTCAAACATCCAACATTTGGTTATATTTGACTGAAGTGATGATAACAAGGACGGGACGAAAAAAGATCCAGTCCAAATAGTTTATCAAATACGTATGGCACAATTGACCAAAACATTTTAACTAAGTTATCGCAAACTATTAACTAAAACACTAACTAAACATTTAACTGAAACATCGTCAACCAATATAAGTTGTAAACTACTGCCAATCCCATGGACAGACTTCACACAGCAGACCGGCAGCAGCATCTCAGGGGCTCCACAAATAGCCCACATTCTCCTCCCATGTGTCGTCTTCCTGCCGGCTCACCGCTGTGGAAAGCTTCATTGAGGGTGGCCTGTTCAGACCCCAGAGCCCCCCCACTCCTTCCTCTACCAGTATGGAAAACCATAAGCTGACGCAGTGCTCACTCAGCACAGAGGGAACCGCGTTTCCTCCAACTTCAAAACCGGCACTTTCCGAAGGGGCCCACATTGTTGTTTTATGTCTCATCAAGTCTTTACTTTGAGTCAGAGTACCGCCTGCGCTCAATTTGGTGGAATTGGTTTTACCATTTAATGTTGTTGTAGATGTTAACTTAGGGATGAATTGCGTCTATAAAGGTATGCTGACAATATATAAAGGTATTGAATGTTGCCAAAAACATATTTTGTAATGAGCTTTATACTCAGCAACAACTGTCACATAATGACATAACATACTATCTAAAATCATAATCATCTTATAATATGTATGAGAACAACATCATTGGAACATTCAAAATTTAACTACAACTCAATGCCACTCAAGAGCAGATGACCATCCATTTATCCATCATCCTCATTGCTTTTTTCTATCTCTCTCTCCCCCGTTCTCAGGCCAGTGTGTAACCACTCAATCTTTAAACCATTTTTCATCAAGCCAACACATGCCGACAGACACGTGGTAATCAATGTGTGAGGATGGCAGACAGCCTGTGACTCATGACTCTCTCTCTCTGTTTGTCTGTCTCTCTTTCTGTCTCTCTCTGTCTATAATGGATAATATTTTTGAACTGGCCCCTCAGCATTTTCTCTCTGTCTCTATTTGTGTGTCTCTCTCTCTCTCCCTTTGTCTATAATGGCCCATTTCTTTGAGGCAGTAGATGACACAATGGTGAGTGCTCCCTAACTATCGTAATCATCCTCTTCACACTGCCTGTCAGCAGAAAACGCACTCTGAGCTGTTACGAGCAGTGAATAGCGAAGGAGCCATAAAAAGATTGGCCCCGTAAAGTGCTAACCAGCATTTTTTTCCTGATAGTTTGAAGCCACTTTCCAGTAGTGTGCAGAATAAATAGAATTCATATGGGAGTCATTGAGAGGTGTTTCAAAATACAAAGTCAAATTATAATGTGGTGCTGTTCTTTTGACGCAAAAACAGTCGTCAGATCATTGTTTGATAGTCAGATGAATGTTGAGGATGGAATTATTGGGTTTTTCCAAAACCTCAGCATTTGAACTTTGTTTGAACGGAGTTCAGACCCTGAAGATGTCCAGACCTGTTGTAGTTTTACTGTCTTTATGTAGGCTGATTCTTTTGGAAATGTTGGTATGTATGATGCCATGGATCCGGTTTCGACTTCCAAAACGTCTGTGGTTTCTCTACAGGGAACTGAATGATATGACATATGATATGCTCATCTATAACATAGACTATTATAATACATAATACATATAAGGAAATGAGAGTAGATTTAACCTCACTACACTTTTCTACATATGAACTCTTTGACATAAAGAATACAACAGAAACGTAATGGAAACCTACCTATCACCCTGAATGTGAAACCATTACTGACACTGGATGCTGAACAACCCCCTTCATCTATTAACCTCCAGACACTATGGAAAGCGTAACCACCAGGGACAATAAAGTTTTAATAGTGGCGAGAAGACATCTACAGGCAAGAGCATAAAGTAACAGTTGTAAAACGTCAGCTCTCAAATTCCTGTCAAAATGCTCACTACGTAGGTCTACCTATGAGATCCATAAAGAAAAAAGGTCCCATGTGAATATAAAGTCAACAGCTCAACACACACTATTATTAAGGCTCTAAGCCCAGTCAGTCAGGGGATGACTGTCTATGATTCAGCCCTAGCTTAGAGCAAGGATCACACCGTCAATTGGGCACAATATGTTAGGCTTGGTTTTTATGATGAAGGAAAATGTGATGAACATGTCTCCTGAACCTTTCTTCTTATTTTGTTTAAAGTAAAGCCTCTTTAGTCAAACAGACAGAGAGCAATTACTCAGAAACATATCAAGCCAGCACACCTGGATTACTGGGGCACACCCAGGAAAACATTTAATAGGTTCTTGTACCTTGTTTTTGGCAGCAGGGATTGCTGTGATTCACATGGACAATAAGTGCATGGAGAGGATTTTCAGCACTAGGCGCAGCAATGTTCAAAGATATTTTTTTTATTCTTTATTTTTTTTAAGGAGATGCTCTCCTTGCAACACCAACTGAACAGAAAGTAGTGGTATAGTAGTAGTAGTGGTATGAGTAGTAGTTGTTGCAGAGGTAGTAACGTTATACATGCTTACCCCTGAATTGCCAATACAGTTTTTAAGCAGTATTAAAGGTTTTGTAGATTTCTATAGCTATTATTTGAGTGTAATTGGTTATTCCATACCACGGTTTCCGGAAAGAGACAAAGGTAATCCTATAGCATACTGAAGAATGATTGGAACTGTTTTCTATCCAGGGGTTCAATTATCTAGGTTAAGATACAGAACGAGAAAACTGGGGAATAACCTTTTTTTAACTACAGGGTGAGAGCTTTGTAGTTCATAGGAAAATGCATTTTTCCACCACATAATGACATAATGAGTCAAATACCAACACACAAGTATTAAAGGAATTAAAGAGGCACACTAGATGTTGACTTGTACTAGGCAAAATGAAATGTACCTGCAAATGTACATGAAAAGTACCTGCACCTAGGCAAGTATGCCTAGGTGCTGTAGGCCTTTTCTGTAATATGTTAATGTAATGATTTAAATGAGTATGTAATATGTTATATGGTCTCAGGGAAGCTACATTGTGCTTTAAGGAGGCGTAGCATACAAAATAACCATATACACAGGTGTTGGCCTATTCATTTTGTGGCAGCCTTATAGATCCTCCTTCCTGCTCTGGGGGTCCCTGTTGAGCAGGTCAAATGCATTACAGCACTAGAACATATAGGAAAACAGCCCTGGTGGAAACATTGCTTGCCAAAGGTTTCATGAACTCTTACTTTGTGGTTGTTTTTAATTCTCATATTCCGCTGGACAGCACATTTGAGATTGTAATTCAAGGATATGTAGTGTTACTGTATGCTAACACTGTGTCTGTAAGATTAATCATCAAACGGGTTTAGAATAATTTTCTAATCTTTCAAGGCATGATTGTGAATTGCATCTGTAGCAGTCAGCGACTTGAAGGTATCAGTATTACAATAACCAAAAATAGCAGCAGTAAACATAAGATAAGTATGTAGAAGGACCATTCAAGCACAATGGAAAACATCAGCAGGTCGTCCTAAGCATGTAACCCAACAGGCCATTCACAGCTACTTTAGTTTGGTTCATTATCTCGTTCTGGTTCAAGTCTTCAGAAAACCACACTATCCGGTAAACTGCATTAATGTAACACAGCTGCTCTCGTTAATGACTTTACGCCCCCGATGGAGGAAGGCGTTGCTCACAGATGGGATAGTGGCAAACGCATAATCAACTTGGAAAACAACGCTAGTTATTGTGAAGTAAATGAATGATGTTCAAGACGGCTAACTCCCTCTATGTATTGGATAACAATGTTTTTACTTCCTGAAAGAACCCCACGTTGTGAAACAGACGAAAGTATTTCCGTCAATAGCCTATATTTTTGAATGCCATCATGATTATTATGACTTAGTTTCAATTATAGTTTGACGAAGCAATGACAATACGGTTACGTTGCAAGTAACATGACTGTATTAGCAGTAGAAGAAGCGAGTCAAGGATGCAGTTCAACTTTCTGTTATTCTCTACTTCCCTCTGGTGGTACAAGTCCACATCGCCTGACTGTCGCAAAAATAGTTGCAATTAATTAATTTATAGAACGTAATTATACAATGTATATTCGTGCTGGGACCTTTCAAAAATGTGTGTTGATTATCTTTTCTGCATTACAATTGGTAGGCCTTAACCTTTTTATTCCTGATAAATTAGTAAAAAAAATAATAATTGTATGTCATCAAGCGCAAATTTCAAGGCCTACATTCCTCAAGTAGGACACATTGAATATACAAAAGACATATACACGACACAAGAGTAGAGCCAAATCAGCATCTTTATTTTACAAACAAAACACATTCTTTTGACATTTTTTTTTGTATAATAAAAAAGCAATTTACAAGCGTAAGAACCAAAATAAAGCAGCACAGAATGATTATGAGTAAAATATATAGAATTTGAATAAATATATTTTTTTTATCTCATGCTATAAAATAAATTCATAAATGGCAAGTTAATAGATACAACACCAGCTCTAGCTAGCTTCATTTACTTCATAGTTGTACAAAACAGTAGAGTTCTGAGGTTCACAGTTGGGTTGTGAGGTTGTGTGTAGAGTGGAGAAGACAGGAGATGGCCAGACCTGCGTTCGAGGTTAAGTCTATGGTCTCCAGTGTCCCTTGGGCTTTAGCTCTGGAAAACACAGGATCGGTAAGATCTTGAGGCAGACTGTTTGGGAACCACTGACTTGAGGACTTGTTCACCTGAAGAAAAGTGCACATTTACACTACATGGACACAAGCTGTACGTCCATCAATGGGACCACTTTTTTTTTAAACGCTAAAGACCCTGAGTTCTAGGTTTTTGTTGATGTGTTTCCTTTTTCCTTTGTCACCAAATACAAGCTAGACATACGCAGGTAGAGATCAGGATGTGTCACAATAAAAAAAAGGACATAGGCCAAAGAAAGGGCCTCTAAACCAGCCTTTTCTTCCTGACAGACTAGATCGAAGGTCTCAGTGCCAGCAGGCGGATGAGGAGGGGGTGAGGGAGACCAATACAACTTAACATGGAAACAGATTGTCACTCCTAAACAGTGGCTTCACAGCCCCCAGAAAATCCCTTTCACTCTTTAAAAACAGCTGGATGTCCAACTCTGACCAGTGCCATGTATTGTGTTGCAGTTGACCGACCAATTCAAAGAGCGTGAATGGATGCTTAACCTGGCATAACAGCGAGCAACAAGAGCTGTCTTTACATTACTGAGGAGGAAGTCATCCTGTCCAAATTTAAGGGAAGAAACTAACTAATTACATCTAATCTAAATCAAATTTGCCCAGGTGTAACTTCAATTCGACAGCTCCCTGACATTGTCATTGTTAAAATACTTGGCAAGCCATGATCTCAAATAGGCTTGATGACCCAAACACAACACACTTAAAAATATTATTGCTTTTTCTTTTGTATAATACACAGTGGACAGAAACTGACAGAACAAAAACCTATGGAAGACTTAAGATTATTCGTTTTCCAAGCCTGTACCAGTGTTAGTAAACTACCTGAAGTGTGTCTATTATAAAAGGAATAGGACAAGCTGCAAATTCCAAAAGTAGTCCAACACGCTTCCCTGTAAACACTGGTTTAATTGTTTTGGGCCCACTAATATGCCTCTCAATCATCTTGAAAATGTAGAACAGAAAGTCAATGTCAGTTTATCATGATCTTGTGTTTGCTAAATTTAACTAGATTTGGGAATAAGTCACCACTCACCTAAAATATGGGATATCATAACAAAAAAAACCTGACAAGTTTATAAAGCACCATATATCAGGGAACGGTCTGCTAAATCAAGTGATTAGACCACAATACCTTTGAGGGAGGTTCCAATGATTAGCGATTTCTGGTGGAATCTGTCGTCCATCAACTTTTTCTTTACAAGGCTGTGCCCAATGACACAAATACAAGAGAAATCATCTTAAAATTACAAAACATCTACTTGCATTTTTTTGTATATACAATTTTGTGGGCGGGTGATGTGCAATTCAGCCAGTATCTAAGGGCAAGCTTGGCGTTTCTCTATAGAGTAATGATTTTTAATTTTAAGCATCTGCCAAATCGTGAAAGGAGCTGTTCCCTGGCTGGATGTTGCATCGCATCTCACACTCATCTCATTATTGAAATGATTGATACCAAAAAGAAGATTATTTAGATTGTCCTCAGTGCTAAGAGAGGAAAGACACAATACAACTGCAGTCTCTGTGCATGGGGCAATGGTGTACAGGAGTGTCTCATTTAAGAGTTATTCAAAGCATTTAAATTAAACTTCATTACATTATGGGGACAAAAGCAATCTAATGATAAACTAAACTAGACCAGGGCTAGGACTTGAAGTAGGAGCACTTTACTCTGCTGTTCCTAATTTCCCATTTTGTTTAAAGAGAAAATAAGCCATTTGATTCTTACCTCTATTCTATCTACATAATTACCAAGGAGGCACAGACATTTAAGTGCCAGCATCTATCATGAAAAGCAAGTGGCAAGGCACTACATTTAAGATGCCACTTTGTGTTTTTGAATTGTTTATTTTTGTATACATTGGCCTTTAAACAATTACAATACTTATTGCACAAACTAGGATATTGTCGGCTATATTATGGCTTAGTTAAGAATATTACCTAAACATAACTAATCTATTTTTTTGTAGACAAGCAACTGCTGTAAGCGGATGGACCTATACATTCCTTAACAAGAACTGGGGCCGGAAACCAGAGTGGGTCTTCATTAAATGAAGACCTATTCATCAAAAAAACCATTCATGTAGTAGTTTTACATTATTGTTCAAATTTGCCCATTAGATACATCTTTGGTGTAAACTCTTGGCACATGTTTGTACGCCTTGTTATTGAGGACTTATTGACAATACTGCAAGCAGACCAAATTTCTTCCAGGGAAAGTTACAAGAAAAAAAAAAAAAAAAACCCTTTGCAAAAA